>VOMN01001052.1:0-50088 GCA_014899125.1 Orchestia grillus
CGTAGAGGACTTTACTCTATGCCGTAGAGGACTTTACTCTATGCGCCAACTGGCAATTGAACGAAACAAACACGATAGGAACAATGAAGATTGAGTTACATCGGTAGTGGTTCCGGCCGAAAGAGGCTCAAATTTTCCAGAAAATAGTTAAGCATTATGAAAGAATACTTGAACCGACTCACAATTCAAATTTACAACATGAAAAGAACTGTAAGAAACACTCCCTGGATGAATAACTGGCTCTCCGGCCGTTACGGCGCCGGCACAACCGCGATCTCGGGACCCTCTTGGGTGTGTGCCGCGCGGCGGCCATGGGGCGGCCAAGCGACCGGTCCACGTTGTGTTCAGGCAGGGGCGAGGTTTCAGTTCAGCCCAGCCCGTTACTGATTTCATTTCTAATGAGAGGACATTTTCCTCTAGCCATTGTCTACATGGGCTGCATCAAACGCTACACGTAAGGGTTACTTCAAACGCTACTCGTACGGGTTACATCATACGCTACACGTACGGGTTACATCAAACGCTACACGTACGGGCTACATTAAAGAGTACACGTACGGGCTACATTAAAGAGTACATGCACGGGCTAGAGTACAGGCTATGCGCACGGGCTAGATTACAGGCTACACGCAAGGGCTAGATTACAGGCATGTGTGTGTGGAACGTAAGCGCTGTGTGTGGTGCGTTTGAGCGCCATAGTAACTGCCGTCGTCAATTTCACGTTCTCTTGTGTAGAAGTTTAGCGTTACCCTACAGCGGCCGAATTATTTTTGCGAAGAGGCGAAAAAAAGCATTTAGCTTCGTGCGGAAAGCGTGCAGCAGCCTTACGAAACGGGCCCCTGTAGTATCCCTGGTCCCAATCGTGGCAAGTTGGGTCGTATTCATGTGTGATTTTAGGACTCGACTCTGGTCAGAGATATGGATGATTCGAGAGCCCGCCTCAAGGAAGTTAGCTAATTAGAAGCATTCTTTAGGGACTCACAGCCTTGGCAGGAATACTCGTAGCGGAAGGTTGTTGCACTTTTAGTCGATAAATTTTTTTCTATTTTGCCATCCCTTTTTCCTCATCGTAGGCAAGAGGCCTTTACACAAGTATTCTTTGTTATTTTGTAATTTCATCTTTTGATCTGTTCGAGATGCTAACGTTATCTAATTAAAATTAGCTTACTGTTTCGGGGTGCGGTGTGCAAAACATTAACATATGACATACATGAGTCACATTGCACTAAATCTCTGCGTAAAAAATACTCCTTACGAAGATGTAAGGATTTAATAACAATCATTCTAGGAAAACCCTTATTCTAGTTCATGTTTTCATCTTTTGAAACACCCCACGAGCTGTTCATGTAAGAACATGATTCCAGTTGGGAAGATACGCTCGGCAGAGTCGCACCTCAGAGCCCGAGGCCCGCTAGCTCGTGCCAGAGAGCCTGGACCGGACTGAAGGGCTCTTCTGGGTCAGTAAATACCCTGGTTATTGGGCACGATACCGAACGCATTTATTATCCCTGTCTGGACGCATGTAGACTACAATCCACATTAAAATTGCAGCTATTTTTAGAGTGTTTACTGATGCATTTTCAAAACGCATTATGATCGGTTGCAAAGAGACGCTAGCTGCGATGTGGAGATGTTTTGCCGCCAGTTACCAGCAGCGACACAACATATCAAATCAAAACGCGCCTTCATCTACACGTTAATTCAGTGGAGAAAGTGTTGAGATAATCAAAGTCGAATATTCACATAGGAATTTCCTTTATGATAAATGAAATGATATGGCGCATAAAACACTGATCATACACATTCACGGTTCTTAAAGACGTTACTCCTTCACTTGCTAAAGTAGGAATGAGTATCACGACAGAGTTTTGATTATCTTCTGTTTGTCGCTTTTCATTTTGCGTTTTTCAAATGTCTTACTTAAATATCATTAGTTAAGTATCTCATGGTGTTACTTGAATGAAATTACCAACTTCTGGTGTATGAGATTTACAGGAATATTGGAGTAAATAATCTCGGACCATGACTGCAGAAGTCGTTATTCGCTCTGGTGTGTTTGTGCTTAACAGGCTAGACTCAAAGTCCGTCGGCAACTTGTCTTGTAATGTCCATTATGTTTGGTTCACTTGCTTAGGGCCCTCATGTATAGAAATAATATGCAGACGCCCTCATAGCTGAGCAGTTTTCACCATTACAGCCCCCCAGTGAGCGCCCCATTGAGGCTCCCAGTCCCAGTCTCTCATTTGGCGCCAAGCCCAAAAAGAAATCCTGGTCCCAAAGGGCATCAGAAGATGACCCCCCACGCGGTGCACTCCCCTCCTCAGCCCATGTCCCTCCCTCCAAACTGCAGCTGCTGGACCCCACTAACTTGCTGCAGGACCCCCACTCGGCCGTCGAACGCGACCCCTCGTCATCGATGATGACCACTCTCTCAATGAGTCCCTCTACTCTTACTGACACTCAGACAGCATCAACATCGTCAGGCCTGCACCACCACCATCACCATCACCAATCTCAACACTATCGTCAGCCCTCAGCGTCGGTATGTAAGCCCTACGCGGACAGCCTCTTCAATATCTTGCTGTCGTACTGCTGGCTCCCTCGAGCCGTTCACCCCTCACGCTTCATATGTACTCTGTTGAACTTGCTGCTGCTGCTCTTATTATTTGCCTAGAATGCCCGCAGAGACATCTTCCCTCGTGTTCTCTTGTAAATCACTGTCTTTCATGTCTATGGACTATTTTTAGTAAAACTTGTTTTGCGAAACGTGCTCAAATCTTTTTTTGACAGAACGTACGAGAGACCATTTGTGAGGCTACTTGTGTAAGGTAGCTCGATTTCATAGAAGTGAGCTCGAACATCATAAAGGATGTACAATGGATTATTGCGTACGAAATACTCTACGCCCTGTTTCGTTGACCCTCCTGAAAAATGAGCTTATGAAGTAATAACGTTTTCGCTCTTGCACTTCACTTCAAGTGGCTGGCACAATGCCCCTGAATGGCACAATGACCCTGTTAGTAAAAGCCAGTCACAGAGAGCATTTGACTTGCCTAACAAGTCACACTTGCATGACTTCTGGTTACCGGTGTGATCATGTTATTTAAAGGAAAATCATATTCTTGAAAACCTGTCAACTTTGTTGTTATCCTCTAAAGAAAAGTATAGAATTTGATCATATAACGGATAAAATTTGAGGAAAATCTTCACATGGAGGTTCATTTGATTACGGCCGTCCGATCCACAAGAAATCGATCAATAAAAAAAAGTACTTATATTAATTCTAACACGTTTTACTTTTGGGTTTTCAATGCCTTATAACTACTGACGCGTGAGGGATGTGAGGTATAAGCTTCCTTTTCCAAGGGAAGCACTACGCGGCCACGTGAAAATCAGTGCCTGCGCCGGGAGTCGAACCCGTCGCAGCTGCGAGGCTATCATATCAACCTGATAATGCTATCAGGGTAAGATAAAAGGCGCGAAACATTCATAAAATCAATGAGATGACGGACTTAAGAATTTAATTTGCAGAAAAACTCAAGCTAATTTGGTGAAATATTATAAAATTTATTTCCAATTCATGAGTTATTAATATGACTGATTGAATTTAAAATCAAAAGGGCTTCATATTTATTCTACAGTCATATAGTACCTCTATTTAAATTTTAAATCCATAATCGAACAAGGCTGAAGTGTGCGAATGAAAAGAACAGAATGCGGGCCTGAATATTCGGATTCATTGTATTATTTTACTTATTCGTCGTTTACAAATCATTACTGAGTACCATGATGGAGCGCATGTGAAGTGATAGCTCAGCCTGTTACCTGCTCGACTGAGTCACTTTGAATGTCAGCCCTAAACGTTGGTTGGAAGACGGTTGACGTAGTCGTTCTATATATATTGCCCCTGCTCAGTATTACTCCCCATGTTGTACCACGGTGCACTTCACCCTCACAGCCACTCCGCTGTCTATCACTCTACTTCGGTGGATTACAGCAATCCCTCGCTGTGTCGCGGCTTACCAGTGCATCGCGGATTTTTACCATATTCAGTGTAATTGATCTCGCGGCATCTTCTGTACATCGCAGGTTTCTGTAACCGATTGAAATTTAGCCTAATCTGCCTAGGTAGGTTCGTACATTCCACGATGTTGGAAAAAGTTCTCAGGAGTGTAGATCAACTTTAGGAAAATATTTGGAAGACTATAAAAGCTGCAATATATAAAAATACCTAAAAATTTAAATTATAATATCACGTCGAATCACTAAAGCCAATCCTGTCTTCTCTACTTCGCGCATTTTCACCTATCGCCGAAAGTTCTGGAACGCAGCACCCACGATAGTCGAGGGATCCCCAGCTTTGCTCAATATTTTTTCAAAGCCCATTAATTTGTAAATCCTAATTATCAGTGCACTGAATGGCTCCCTCGGAAATTAAAATGTTGATTAGAATGGGGGACGCCCGCGATAATTGGCAATCTGAGGTAATTGTTGAAAACATCATGCAAAAGCTTGGGTATTAAATAAAATTAAGAAACCCAGTTGATGTTTTCAACATAGACCTGGCAAGAATAAAGTGTAAATTAACCTTGCCGGTTTATCCACATATGTAGGACTTGTGTCGTTCTGCTTATCATACTTAGAAATTATTTTTATTTCCTAATTGTTCAGAGCATCAAATTCTGATTTCACATAACAAATTGTGGAAACAATTCCACTTTTTGATTGATTTTGTCTAGATTTTGAAAACACATACTTGTGTTCCGTTCATTACTAGCACATTCTTCTGGTAATACGGATCACATACTTGTGTTCCGTTCATTACTAGCACATTCTTCTGGTAATACGGATCACATACTTGTGTTCCGTTCATCACTAGCACATTCTTCTGGCAACACGGATCACATACTTGTGTTCCGTTCATTACTAGCACACTCTTCTGGCAACACGGATCACATACTTGTGTTCTGTTCCTTATTAGCACACTCTTCTGGTAATATGGATCTGCTTGAGTCCTTAATAAGTCCACTATAGCACTTCATGACGCATGGGTCGCTAATATGGCCACCAGCAAGCTGGGTTTCTAATACGGCCACCAACAAGCTAGGTTTCTAATACGGCCACCAGCGAGCTGGGTTACCACCGAACTGCAAAATTGATCCCTTGCATATCGTTATCTGTGGAACATTGCTTGCTGAGCGTCAGGGCAACTATCGTACTGGAAAATGAGACAATATTAATTATCTCTGAACTGGCTGAACTCTTAACTGAAATACTTGATTTCGAAGCAGTGAGGTAGAAGAAAATTGGCACAAAATTGGCTGATCACGCCGCAGTGGGTAAGCACTAAGCAGATCCTGGAAGCGCGACAGCTCGGTTTGGTGATACAAAGTCTAGCCACAAACGACTGAAAACAAATGTGTTTCGAAGCCAGTCATACAGATAATAGCGAATGATGTCCAAATGATTTGGAAAAACGTTTGATGCTCAATGCTATTAACACATAACGAAAATCTGGCTGATTTCTTAACTAATACTGTGCTTTCTTGAAGTCATCATTCATCAGACGTTGGTGTATGCATAGCTCTTGTTGACCTTTCTCGAATTCTTGCTGTTCCTATTCACGTTGATCACACTTTAAATATGCAGCCACAGTAAATTTCACTGCCAAGTGACCTCCGCAGCAGGGACTTGGGCATGACACTCGTGCTCTGTCCTGCACCTCCAGCTTGAGTGTGACGTGTCCCACGCTCCCTGATGCGCTGAAATTTTTTCCGCATTCACGCCCGCGAAAACGCATGTCCGCGGGAGCGCTCCTCGTGGTGCACCGCCACACGCTTTGGATTATGCACTCAAATCTCTGTGCTACAAAATTCCTTTTTGTCATGTTCCTGGGTTATGACCATAATTTCCCAATTCTCTATGACTGAATGAACTGATAAAAAATTATCTTAACGCTAGAACTTTTCTTCTTGTGGTTAGGTCGATTAACTTATAAATTTGTCTCTCTTCTCTTGAACTAATACAAGTAGTAAATTAATACCTACAAGTATAGTACTAAGAACAAAGGTTCATAAGAATGATAGTTATTTTCAATTGTTTTGCCGTAGTGATGCGATGTTCATTAAAAATTCTCTCACAGCTTTGCCACACACGCCCCTTACGGCTGTACAACACGCTTTAGTACGCTAAGTGTGAGCATGTGACTGTCACCCATCTTACACGGCACTGTCACACGCTTCGTACTTCTCTCAAGCATTCCCGCATATACCAGCTGTACCATTATGGTGAACGCACGTACATAGGTCTCGTTACTGTGCATTAAAAAGCCTTATAGTAAAACAATACGAAATATATTTTTCGAATGTCCTCTACATAGATGAAGACAAATCACTCGTAGTATCCACGTGTTAATTTTTTGTATGACATCACTAATACTTTCGCTACTTCCACTAATCCACGCACCATATGTTTCTGGACGATTGTTGCACGCTATCGCACCCTCGAGTGTACGCTGCATTGGCCATCCAGGCCGCAGTTCTTTGTTCCTGGTGCGCTGCTGCACAAGTCCTAGCCCAGCACCGGAGCGAGTGCCTCCATCACTTGGTGTCGACCTGCAAAATGCTATGTTTCTTTCAATCTTTTAGCGGGCGAGTGTCACTTGAGTTTGACTCTAGCACTCTACGTTTAATTCTTGCTTTAGCTGCACCGCTTACATGAGTCGAAGATGATAAATGTGATTTAATGCGCAGCGTGAGTCTTGTATAATTATCCAACACTCACGCTGCGCATTAACTTTCTGCTGTGCATTAATCTACGCATAATCTGCTGAGTACGCACAGAACCCTGAGTTGCTGTGTAAAACAGCATGGAGAGCACACTGACATTAGGTCAATTACAGCCTTCAAAGTGTACCTCCATGACAGCTCTGCAAAGCTACTTAGCGGATGAGAAAAATTTCAGTCTGAGACTGGTCGCCGGTACTAAAAACCTAAAGACTGCTTGTTGAAGGCATTGTATTCTTGCGCGCAAGCGGTTAGTGATACAGGTCAATGTTACTTGTCTTCTTTTACGTTAGCTCTTGTTACCTGAACAATAGAGTCGCTGGCAAGGGTCCATTTTGAAACTGCTCACTTGAGCGTTCGTAATAGCCACTTATCCAACCGTAAAACTAGAGTTGGGGGCCTTGAACGATCAAGTTCTCCATGTTGCCAGGGCTCGAGACCGTGACTTCTCCGTCGGAAAACTGGACTTTTAAGTTGAATGCCTAGTGTGACTGTGACTCGTGACTTTAGGTCCTAATTTCCCTCGACATTTACGACTGTAGGCCCCTCTCTTTCTCCATCGTGTTTTGGCTCCCTGTATATTCCTAGCACCCGCGCTGAAGAAAACAGTTGTCCCTCCTACCATGTTCTCTGCTGCCTCCTATTGTGGCCTCCTACATCGAAGTACTTTAAGTTCATTTACGTGTTCGAAATTTCCGTCAAGGAATGGTGGGCATCACGAATAAGTCTAATTCACACTCCCCTTGTAAGAGAAGTTTTGTTTTTGTATGTTAGCTAATGCAGATGTACGCACATTTAGCTTTGATACCCTGCTAGTTACGAGCAACCTCCCCAACTCTCTCCTCCTCTTTTTGAGCAGTGTTTTTTCCCCAACTTTGTGCCGTTTTTTATATTCCCCCGCTCCGCCATGGAGTCCTGTTGTTCCCATCTATTTTGTTAACATCTTTACCGAGCTGTTCGTGCCGGAATTGTCTGCTTTAATAACTCATTCATGATCTAATCTAAGAAGAAGTATTTTCTGAGGAAATTTTGTGTACCATTGTTTTAAAGTTAACAGGTGCAGGAACTATGGTGGAAGTTATGTTTTGAATGTTAATTCGAGAACTGACTGACGCAATCATGCGCAAGGATGCATCTGAATAAACTTACATTCAGACTAGAGTAGAGACGGAGTATTTTTTTTTAAATGTTGGGTTACCAAAGTGTATATTTTTTGGCATTCTTTCAAAGTTTGTGATGACAAGGTGTGTTAATCGTAAAATGACAAGTGCTTCGTACATCGCTGGATAATATTTGTATTCCACGCTCAACCCAGTGTCGGTGAAGGAATTTTAGGGGATAAAAAATGTATAAGTTCTCACATAACACAAAAGGTTTAAATTGGTTAACATTTATACAATGATTAGATATATTTGGGTAATTTAGAGGAAACTAAAGGTGAATATTTGTCTTGAGTATAAAAACAGTGAGATTTTTATACGCGTCGCATTTGTGGACCACAGGGAAGTAAATATTTGCTTAATAGTAAAAATTAGTTTCTATTCATACATATATTGTACCATTGTACCTATACTTATTACTGAGCTGTGAGTTCCTTTCACTCCGCTTTTTTATCCCAATTGCACTCCATACGCTGTCCTAAAGTACGCCAATTATGCCAACTGCACTCCATACGCGGCCCTAAAGTACGCCAATTATGTCAACTGCACTCCATACGCGGCCCTAAGTACGCCAATTATATTAGCGGTTTCCGCCACGCGTCCAGCTTGTCTTACCCCTGATATGTTTGATCAAACGCGCTCTTCCCGGACCGTTGAAAAGTTTTCACCGATACAAAATGCAAACTGGTAAGTCATTTTTCCGCCCGGTCTTCTGAAGGACATTGACTCTCACTTCAAGTTTGCGCGAGTACACTGTGCGCAATACCCACCCTCAGAGCTAAATGCCTACATAGGTGGCTCAAATGAACTGAGTACAGCTGTTGGTCTTGGGAATGAAAAGATCCAATTGGTGTTTTTAAGCATTGGGAACCCGTCAAAGGAACGTAGTTTTGAGCTACACTGACGAGTCAGCCTCAAATTGGGAAAAATTCTAACCTCTGCTGAGGACGCCAGCGCGTAGAGGTATTCCTGATTAGAGAGGCGCGATGGGATTTCAGGGGTGCGAGAAGTGGCTGTCTTGATGACTGGCAATAAATCTCCTTATTAGTCCCGGCGGTCTGAACCAGTATAAATTTTCTTCGTTTATTTTTCATTTGAAAGGGGTGCGCGACTGCAATAAAATTCTCTTACGGGTTGAGGCGTAAATAACGGTTTGTAAACACCACGGGTGTGGAAACAGACCCGTCAGCACCAGTTGACGGCGGACGGTCCGGCCTCACGAAGGTCTGTTAGCGCTGATGCGGCCATGCCGAAAGTCACGTAGACCTAGGCGTGTACATGACGCTATTTGTTTCATCTGAAATCAGCTAGTTTGCTTGAATTTCTGCGGTAGCCCAGAAAGTCTGTTTGAACAATTTACGTAAACTCAACGATCAGTCAAATCCTCTCAAGATTTAGAGGATTTCGTGCATTGTAGTGAATATTTGAAACTATGGTGACTGGGCATCCTCTTTAAAATTTAAATACGTTAGTTCAATCATTAGTGCCTCAAGCCTTCAAGAACAAAAGAATTCAGTGAATCCTTAATTTTTTTGTAATTTCCCATCAGTCTATATCAACAACAAGGGCCCCTCCGTGTCAGCACTACGTTAAGCTGTACGTTTGTCATCGTTTTGGCAGTCGTAGAGGTCTTTACGACCTCCTCCAAAACGATTTTATGTCCTAAATATTCGGGTGTAATAAAAGGGGCAGTCATCCTCCTCGACGCTCCTCATCCCTGGAATGGTAGCCCTAAATCAAAGGTGACGTGAGAGCGAGACGCTTAGTCTCAAATCCATAGGAAGAAAATGAATGGCAAACTACGGGGTGTGTAAGCCCGTGATCATTCTCGTGCCAATAATCAAATTTAGTCCTGTGGTTTCTGCAGAGTGGATGTCATCTTGATGGCCATATTCAAGAGCCCACTCATACAAACGAGGATGCAGATATCGAATGGTGTTTAAATGAAAGTAATCGTTCTCAGTAGAATTACTTTAGTCTCATTAGTCGGAACTATAAGCGTGAAGACAATGAAGAACAGTCTTCCAATTTTACCTCAATCCTTCAAAAGAACCGTGACCTTGAAAGTCGAAGACCTCACTCAATAAATTTTCCCCAAAATAATCGGTTCTCATGGGGTCAGTTATCTCAAAAATCAACAGAATACAAAGGAGTTTCACGACTGTCAAAGACGGTCCTTACGACTACCAAGTGTCGTGCACTTAGAACCGAGAAACTATTCTCAGAAGCATTCATGATAACTTTAACTTAATTACGCTTTGATAAATAATGATGAAGTTCGTATGTATAGGGTGTAACTATTGTTTGATAATTGTCAAATTAGTTTTCATTTGGAACTTAAAATATAACTAATTTTCCTCAGTCTTGATTCACTTTTAGAGACTAAACATTTCCACTTAAAATAGAAAGAAAAATGAAAGCCAAAATCGTTAATTTCGAAGTATTTCACCTACAACGCATGTTATAAATCGAGTTCAATACAGTAATTATACAATATTAAAATTAATTATCCGAATCATACTGCAACTCCAAATTGTGTGTTTATTTTTTAATGTGCTTGCCTGTCACTCAGTGCAATATGATGATAATCGTCAAAATTTAAATTGCTGTTCAAACTATTTGAGTTTCTCCTTGTACATAATCAATTCAAAAATTACAATTGAAGGAAAGATAGTACAAAAATGAGAATAAAAATTTGAACATGTTGCGAATTATAAAAAATTAAGTATCGATAATTTAAAATAGAATTGTCGTACATCAGTATTTGTAAAGCTTTCGTCTACACGTTTTCCTAAGAGTTTGCTGACGTTGCCTGAGCTCCTTGTCCACTTATGCTCTAAAAACTCATGCTTCTAAAAATACTGAATCCTGAAAGAACATGCATAAGGATTAAGTGAGTAACTCTCCACCCAATTTAAAAGATTCTTATACGGACAACAAAATAAACGTCTATTCCGATGAAGCACCCGAAAATTTAAGTACAAAATCGCGTGTTCAATATTAACGCTTACATCCAAGCGTTACACATTAACGACCTATGACGTTAAAACAAATTCAGACGCTCCTTCTTGAATTACGTGCACTAGAGTAGATAATCTATGTCGTTCACATTTATCTGGCCCTTGAGTGCGAGTACAATCGTTTTTGGAAACAGTGCTGTACGGCCAATGCGACATGCGCTTTTCGCAGTATGGCGCATGAGATGGAGAGCTTTTTGCTCGCTGGCTGAAGAGTGATAGCTCACGAAAGCATCATTGCTCTGATTTGGCTTTTTTTCTGCTGCATTGGGTGGAAGAACTTTACAGCTTATGCATTGGTTTGAAAAATGTAGAGAGAGAAGATCGAGTACATGTCGGACTTTATGAATGGGAAATCTTTGCTGTAGCAAGACTCAGTTCAGTTAACGTAGGGGTAGAGTTACGTGATTGTTTTTCTTGAAGGAACTTCAACTTTGCCTTCAATGTCCATGCACTTCTGCATCTTTTTTTGAAAATCTGTGGTAGATCTCCCCAGGTTAAGCTACGGTAATCAAAGTGCGATAGCTCTAGAGATTGAATAATCAATTGCTCTTACTTCACACATTTTCTTCACGCGATGAAATGCTATTGAGGTTCCTTTAAAAATTTATCCAATTAGATGTTCTTTCAGGGTGAAATTTAAAAGACCAATTATGGTCAAATGAAACGCCTGGATTTTTTACAGTTTGTTACTGCTCGACCATCTCGTTTCATGGCATCAGCTTTTAGTTTAGGTAACCCTTTTTTGTTGAATCCCTAAGAGCCAAAAATTGCAGTACGTGTTGATTGTAATCGTTTTGAAACTATTTTGGTTACACCATCATAGTAAGTATTTAATTAAAAGGCTTTCAGGTACTTGCTTTAGCTCATGGGAGTTCGAGTGGAGCGCTTATTATTGCAACTTAGGCGTCCTGAACGTCCATAAGGTTTCTTGTGTTGGGATGCATTGAAGGGAAACCATTCATACATTTATAAATACGAAGCAGAAGTTGGCCAAGGATAAGTCCTGGAGGAACGGCAACAGCTCTAATAAGAATACATTATAAATGAACAATTATCTGCAAAACAAGTGAGAGTTGTTCTCCTGAGGGCTCAGACATCCTTACTTGTAAGGGCAAACCTATCCTGTGCGTCGCTCGCTGGGTCATATTAGTAGACGTGTCTTGTGCACTTTTTTACTTAGTAAATTTTCCAGCGCCTCTACAAGATGAGGAGGGAAGTACTGAAATACATTTTTTTATAAATTCAGCAGGCTCTCAAACAAGATGGTTGCATTTCTTCCCTTTAGCGTATAACCAGTGACATGGTATTCATCTGCAACAGTATAACTTCTACACTCAAATGCAGCATTTGAATTAAGGGGTGCAGTTACACTCAACTGGAGCACCTGTACTATAAGGACCCACTTACACTCAAATGAAGTGTTTAAACTAAGGGCGCAGCTACATTCAAATGAAGTGTATAAACTAAGGACCCAGTTACACTCAAATGATGTGTTTAAACTAAGGACCCAGTTACACTCAAATGAAGTGTTGAAACTAAGGGCGCAGTTACACTCAAATTAAGCATTTAAACTAGGGGTACAATTAGACTCAAATCAAGTATTTAAACTAAGAAAACTTACACCCAAATCAAGCATCTAAAATAGGGGCACAGTTACACCGAAATGAAGCACACGCTGACGTCAGGGTTTTGTGTTACAGGAGGAGGAAGACGACAGCATCTCAGCACCCTGCGAGGTATTTTGGAGTTTTTTTCCAGCTGCGTGATAACCGCCCGTTCTCATTCTCCACTAGCGTTTTAGGACCGCCACGCATGTTACCGTATTGCCGTAGCTGTCTTCTAACCATCGCGGTGGTGTGCTGAAACCCCTAACGTTCTCACACGTCTTTACCATTGCGTTACATTTTTGTTGTTCCGAGTGGCTGCTACTAATTTTAGTGTTCAGAGACATCACTAATATCTCTGTGGTTCTTGGGTGTCACTAACATTTCTGTTGTCCTAAGACGTCGCTGACGTCTTTGTGGTCCTTGGACGGCATAACATCCTGCGGTTCTCAGACGTCACTAACATCTCTATAGATCTATTACGTCACTAACATCTCTGTGGTTCTATTACGTACCGAACATCTCTGAGGTTCTACTACGTCGCTAACACCTCTGATGTTCTAGGACGTCACTAACATCACTGCTGTTCTAAGACGTCATTAACATCCCTATAGTTCTAAAACGTCATTACATCCCTTTGGTTCTAAGACGTCGCTTACATCTCTGTGTTTCTAAAGCGTCACTGACATCTGTGTAGTACTAAAACGTCGCTAACATCTCTGTGGCTCTAGATCACGAACATCTGTGGTTCTGAGGCGTCACTAACATTTCTGTAGTTCTGGGATACCAATAACATCTCCGTGGTTCTCAGACTTCGCTTACATATTTGATGTTGTAAGACGTCACTAACATTTCTGTTATTCCGTCACCAACATTTCTGTAATTCTAAGGCGTCACTAACATTTATTTTATTCTAAGGCATCACTAACGTGTTTGATATTCTGAGGCATCTTTAATATCTGGGGTGGTCTGATATGTCACTAACTCTCCTAATTTTCTGAGACACACGTCTCTGGTAATGTAAAGCAAAGTACCGCTTCTGAAGCGTAATAAATAGTTTCGAAGTTTTGTGAAATCACTAATGTCTTACAAATCTCATGGCTCCACTGACGCATGCTGCGTGAGACGTCACTAACAGTTCTATAAATTTAAAGTATTTTATAAATTAGTGCGGGGATCCGTTCTCTCAAACCATTCTAGTCTATTCTGACTGCCCTTTAAATCTCGCATACTTGTAGAGCCGCTGGTTTTTTCCAACATATGGTTAATATTCGTGCTTCAAAAACGTACAGAAATTCTTTGAACCTGATGCATCATTTAGAAAAATAAGGAACCGATTTAACACCGGAGAAACTCTTAGATACACGCGATCATCTAACCTAACCTAACGTAACGAAAGCACTAATGTATATGAATACAAATTTGTAAGTTTTCATAAAATTTTTGTCCATTACTCAAATGAGCTAGTTTTGATTAGGAGGAAAATGATTAGGATAGCCAAATTTGTAACATAAAAATCCTTCAATTTTAAACTCGCAGCGAGAATTTTTGTCCACATGAAATATTTCTTACGTGGAGAATCGCAGTCAAAGTGTTGAATAAGCAAACCAATGTAAAAGAAGTAGTGAAACCAACTGAAATTTTGTGTAGTGATAATAGTAATAACACTTCATTACCTCCTGATGAAAATATAAGTTTACGGTGATCGAAAATAAATATTCCTTTATATACGGACAAAACCTTGCGTAAAATCCATGATAATGTCTATTTGAAGGAACATGTTTGTATAGTTCCTTGTCCACTCCTCGAGAGTTGCGCATATTACTTTCAATGTTAGCTACGAAAAGATGATGCACAGTACAATGCATGATATGTACACATCAATCGGAGTGCTGAGCTACTACCAGTAAACATTTTAGGACCCTCGGCTTTCTGTGCTGCAGTTCGGAGCCAGTGGGACAGAGCCAGCATACTGGCAGGAAGAGTAACAAATTCATAATAACGCTCATGCATTTACTTTGAACTGGTTATCCAACGAGTGAATTGGAATTGGGCTGATGATGAATTGGATGAGCGTGATCCTACCAAATGTGCCCTGTTTTTGACCTGGGCGCTGTTCCGTTGCTGCCCACTGGTGTTCCGATGATGTTGTGTTCAATGATGTAGTGAGTTTAATTCTTCCAGCATGTAGTGAAACATGCTCAATATTTGAAGTTTGTACATTAAACGTTGCAACTGTCATACCATTTTCGTCAGGCCAAAGTCGCCCGTTTTGTTTGCTGGGTGCCAAAATACTTCGGTTGGAGTGTAATTATCACATTTCGTTCAACAGTCTAATTGCTGAGAGAACTTCAGCAAGATTTCAGAATAACATGATATAAGATTTAGGGACGTGAATGAACCTAGATGTCTCAGCTTCCATGCTATTGGACACCAAACACTCCCGAACACCAGGGCAAGAGCATCGGGATAAATAGGAAAAATAGAGGTCGCATCACTGCGAGTAAGAATTGATTGCGTTTATTGTGCGAGTGAGAGTTTATTAGTCCTGTTTATTGCTACTACTTCTCGTGCTTCTGGAGGAGAAGCAAGAACGAATCGTAAATAGAAAGAGAGTCGCAGTCACACTTCCAGGCTCAGACATCGGTACCGTAAGCTGCTGTTTTGAAATATTAGGATAGTTTTTTACTATTTTGTGTGATATTCCTACGTATACTCTCTCACTTTGATCCCTTCTTTTGTTCACTAAAACTAGGCCTGGAATCTGCATTTTAGAGGCCTGAAAAAGGGACCCCTCTTTCTATCTCTCTCTCTCTTCCTGTTGGTCGCAACGATTCTTAAATTTACGTCTGACGCCAACTGGAACAATATTTTTGGGAGATGCTTTTTATGTAGCAATTGTGGGTATAAATTTCGATCCTGTAATGCTTTAAAACTTTCATTATTCGCTTCCGATCGTAATTTCTATAACGCAGGTCATTGTACCTGTCGACGCGCCTCTCTGAGCGAGTATTGTCGAAGCTACGCAGGTATTTGTAAGGCTTTATTCCTCTTGGCTTCTTTGGGCAAAGAAAATATATATATTCAAGCTGTCGAAAGAACCGTTTGAAGAGGAGTTGATGGAGTTCCCGAATCATTTCCGTGACATTACGCTGTGTGTCCATGATAACTGTTTTTCAGTGCATTTTATGGGAGCCGTTTCTAATGCCCACCCTGTCATAGAGTAGAAGTCTTTGTGCATCGAACAGTATTCGACGCTACTCGGATTCTCACTGATGTATGCACCTCTATTCAGTGTTAGCATTAAGAGCTTGTAAGTATGTTGATGTTAATCCTTCTATGGGAGACCGTTACCATTCGGCCCTAGTAAGGAGTACTGACGCTACTTCTTTGCAGGAAGATGATGGCGGGCGAGCAGGCGAAGGCCCCAAGGTAGTGTTTTGATACCATCCTATTTTTGACCGTAGAACTTTGGTTGTGATCTCTACCGACCCCTACTAATTGTTTCTAATTCTCTCTCTCTCTCTTTCTCACTTCGTGGTTGCAACTGCCCGTTAAATTGTTTGCTACTTTTTTAAATTATTCTTTACATTGATAACTTCTTCTTCGCAGTGGCTGTCCAACGCTTTGAGGTATTGTTGCCAGACGTGAAGTTTTCGTCTTGTGTTTATATACTTATCGACTCGATCAGAACCACGACCAGATTTTCGACTAATAATCTTCGGATGAAATTATTGTAGGTAGAATCTAATCTTTCGTTTCTAGAGCTCACCGATTAAGTCTTGCACGGGCCTAAAAATTACAAGTAAGTGTTGCCTTAGATGCGGACAATCTAAAACTGCTAGTTCTTTTTGGCTCATTGAGTAGTCCTTGGTAGTCTCGGTGTACAGTATGTCGTACTTGTTTTAGCCACGATTTATTCGTGCTCAAAATTGCACATTCCAGATATTCGAGGTATGTGCTCTTGAGTCACGAGCCCTTTTTCGAATTCATACCTGAAAGGGAAACTTTAGAATACAAATCGAATCGTCCTCAGAACAATTACGGCATGTACCGAGGGCTACCTGCACAGTTCTCGAGTCTGCACACCTCAGCCGCAAGACTAGCGGAGGAGACCCACGTGGTAAAGTGGCACACTCTGCAGAGTGGCACCTCTTCGTTTTCTGTTCGATCCTGCCTCAATTGTAACGCTTTTGGATATTTCTAGTGTCCATTTTGCTGCCTATTCAATATCAGTTTGCTGCTCTTTCAACTCAACGGGAAATTTTATTCACTAATTCTCACTGACGCACCTTATTTCGTAATACGCGAGTGCTTTTCCCTGACTTACACCTGCAATTGATGACCGCTGCTTCTGCTGTGTGCAGTCGACGACCCTGTTTTGGCCAGTTCTCGCCGTGTACTTAGTTGTAAACTAAAATATACTTCTATGGGCTATTTGTGGTCACTTGTTACTCTGTCACGCGTGGCTCCTTTTTCTTAACCTAGTTTCTTGCAGTGTTTCTTCTTCGCTACAAATTCAACATAGCCACATTCTGTGAGCCTCAGATTTTAGTCGTACGCGCAGCTCAGTTCCATAGTTGTCTTCAGCCTTTCTTCCCGACGCTGGCACTGAATTTCACTCTTTTTTCGAGCTTATATTTTACGCTTGCTGTAGTTTAGATCTGTTTATTGAATTTCCTGCTCACCCACGTATGCGAGATCGATTTTATCTAGGCCCATTCGTGTCGATTTTGTTAAATTTAAAATTATTTTAATATATTAAATGCATTCTTTTTTCGAGCAGAATATGATGAAGAACACTTCTACGGTGTATTTTATAGTTTCGGAAAATTTGAAGCGAAGTGGTTTTCAGTTAGAACACGTTTTTAAATTCAGTCTACACAGCATTAGCAACCAGCGGCTTGCCCTGTGATCCAAGCTGTGTTGTTATAGCTCACTTTCTTGCTTGACGTCTGTGGAAAACTGCATGGAGTTGTAGTCCAAGTAGGCGAGGTTATGGCTACTGTAGGCTGAGGGGAAGACACGTCAACATAACGATATCTTTCTTAGTTTTCCACTGGATCAAATATTTGAATGTCATTCAAGTATGAAAGATTGACGGCAATTGCGGGACCCGCAAATTTTGGACTCGGTACAGGCGATCCTCGAGGTATGACATACTTTTTTAAGTACCATTTGGTGTGTGTGCGAGATTTTTAGCTTGAATTATTGAAATATGTACTCTTAACAAAAGAGCACGTGTGTGGAATAACGGAAACTAAAAATTAAAATATAAATCAAATGCTACTTAAAATAAGTACGTCATATCCTGAGGATGAACTAAATTGTTACTGAAGAGGGCTCTCAAGGTCACCCACAACCGCCACAGCAACTGACAACCAGCCCACGGTCCCCGACCCCGGAGTAACCTCTTCACTCTAAAGTCTAGATCAACGTTCTGCAACCGGGGTTCCGCGGTACCCTAAGGCTACACCTAACGGTTCCTCAAACGGGGTTCCGCGGTACCCTTAGGCTACACCTAACGGTTCCTCAAACGGGGTTCCGCGGTACCCTTAGGCGACACCTAACGGTTCCGCAAACGGGGTTCCGCGGTACCCTTAGGCTACACCTAACGGTTCCGCAAGAACAAGTGAAATAAGCTAATGCACTTTTGAATTTTTATTCAATTGCATATACGAGATATAATTAAACACGCGCAATGTATTCTTGGTTGTTGGATAATATTGTGATACAGACATCATCATGTCTAATCAATATTGTTACTAAACGCAAGCGTTTCACCAAGGCTAATTAAAGTTCGGAAACGCTGCTCTACATAGAAATTAATGTTAAATGCGAGTCGGCTTGTAAAGATGTGTTAAGCACGGATGATAAACTTTCTTTTTAAGGAAATATTATTTAATCGATGCTAAACGTAGCAAAGTTAACCTGCTAGAGATGTAGGTTATAGCAATATTCTACAGTCAAATAGAAACAGGTTATCACACCGAGTGTCGCCAAAAAGAGCTTAAAATTCTGCATAAATGTTCGTAGGTAAACTACGGGAGTGTTAGAAAAGTGATGTTTGCGTGAGGGAGCGGAAATAGCTTATTAACTAGCGTAACCGTGACGAACTTGGCACTCAGGCTAACTTTTATCCTACTTTATAACGAAGCTAACGCTGCTTTGTATCAAGGCCATACGAGACACTTCCACTGCATTGAAATATTGTATTAATCTTAGTCATTTCGAGCCCTTTTATTAACGTCCTTCCTTGCCTTTATACTTATTACGGTCTATATTGTAGATGTTACTCTTCAACAGTGGAGAAAAGAAACAACCGGAAGTGTTGCAGTTCTCGTAGGGTTCAGCCCCGCTATCTGGAGATCGTAGCTCTGAATGCCGGCGCTGTTCTCTACTACCCTTTTGTGCCTACTGAAATGCGAGACCTCAAGAAAACGCCACATATAAAAAGTATTTCAATTGTTTTTATCATTTGAGTTTTCGTGTGTCTGTGGCGTTGCCTGCAAAAAAATCTTGATGTTCGTTCCGGAAACGAGCAGATGGTGTCGGTGCTAGACTTCCGTGCCTTGGTGATAGGGCGGCTCCTCTAAGGGAAATTGTTTTAAGACCGGTGGTCTGCAGGCGGTCTTTCATTTCCTCGTCTTTTGCTTGTTTTGTTACGAATGACGCTGCTGTTACTGGTCCATCAGTGTTGCTGTTAGTATGGCTCTTCATCATACTGTTACTAGTTGTCATATTGTGAAATATTTTGTTATGTTTACAGTACGAAGACAAGCAAACCCGAGATCACGTCGAGAGACTTTTCAAGAAACTCGACCTCAACGGCGACGGCGTCATCACCATCGATGAATTCGTGCAATCTTGTCTACAGGTACGTGGCTTCGCTGTCCTGCCTGTGGGTGCGTGGAGTTCCGTATTCAGTCTTGCTCAGAAGGTACGAGTGACGGCTTGACAAAAGCATTTGCAGAGACAGTCGTCCTCTGCATAGAGAGCTAGATCGGTTTTAGTACACAACTGCTTTATAGTAGTCCCTCGCACACAGTTGAGCAATATCAACTAGAGCAAGCATCAAGTACTACGGGAAGTATTTCTCATAAGAAGCAAATAAAAAGAGATGGAGCGGCTGTTTACTGGAACCGATATAGCGCTGCGTATGCGGGGGACGACTGGAATTACCCTGCCTGCCTCCTGGCACGTGGAACATTCCATGCTGTCCTGCTTAAGCTGCAGGCATGTGCCGTTGTTTTAAGCTGTTGTGAAATAGACTCAAGGTGCCTTTATCTCGAGTGCAGTAAATTTTGCTCATTTTCTTGGTCTCTATCAGGCTCTTCGCGTTCCTTTTCTTCAGCTCTCCCCATCATGGAATGACACCTACGACAGAAATTGATGTTTGTGTTGCTTTTCATGCCTTCACACTGTGTCCTATACACAGGAGGAGGAATATTACATCGAGATAGTAAAATTATCTCTGAAGTTATCAGGTGCTAATTTTGTTCTACTCTGCTTTGAAAATGGAAGAAAATCGACAAATACAAGGAAAAACTGATAAATACAAAAAGAGTGTTATTATACATGGTAAGTCATCTAAAATCCTTTTTCAAACACTTATAACTCGGTAACTAATGGGCGTAGAAACTTCTATATGGTCTCATTTTTACTGTCATTCAATCCTAATTTCATAAGGTTAAATCATTCTTCATCTCCCCTTGGAATTGTTTACGAACAGATGAACACTAAATGAATCTTTTTTTGCCACTGCGAGAGTTCATTTCTAGATGCACTAAGGAGAACAATCCTAATTGTTGTTTATTACCGACCCCGTGCGAGATTTTTCAGCGATGTCGTCTCTCAACAATGTTTATAAAACGCCTCCACGCGACCTTGAAGAATTGAGTTATCGCATCATTCAAAATTTTGATGAACTTAGGAACCATCCAGAAACTATTAGAAAATCAATGCTAGGAATGAGAGTCCGATGTTTAAAGTGCCTCGAAAACAACGGTGGTTATTGGTTATAATGGAAACAGTATGTTCTTGTGTTCATTTAAAACGAAAAAAATTGATCCAAAAACTCTATTGTTTTCATTTTTCCTTTTTTATGGAACACATTTACTACTTTTATTAATTAAAAACATAGATTGTGTCTTAAAAATTGCACTCGCACAATGGCAAAAAAACACTCTTACTTATCATTTCTCTGTTCGTGAACTAACCTTATAAATGCAGAATGGTTTAACCTGATGAAGGCAAATTGAGTGGTGGTGAAAATGAGACCATATAGAAGTTTTTGATGGCCATCAGTTCCAGTGTTATAAGTATTTTAAAAAAGGAAACTTTGTGACCCACCCTGTACAGGGTGTTTTACAAAAAACGGAACCCACTCAATAGGGGTTTCCCGTCTCACTAATACCATCATGCATAAAAATATCATAAGCATTTCATTCAAAACCTTTACTGTACACCCCAAAATGCAACTAACAAATAATATCTAATAGCAGGTCAAATCGTATTTTACGCCCGTTTTGTGTTTATGAAAAAATATTTCTTAACGTTACTCACGTTATAATTGAGACTGATGTCTCTAGAGGCAGCAAAGTATCTGTCGACTTGAGTAGGTAGGTGTACAACAACTGCGAAAAAGTTATAAGAAACGTCAAATTTCAAGAAATAAAATTTATAATAAAAATAAAGTAGACCCTAAGGTACGATTTGACCTGCTATTAGATACTATTTGTAAGCTGCATTTTGAGGTGTACAGCATAGGTTTTGAATTAAATGCTTATGGTATTTTAATATATGATGGTGTTAGTGATACGGGAAGCCCTATTGAGTGGGTTCCGTGTTTTGTTGTCCACCCTGGATAGTAAACTAGCGCCTCCTGCCGCCAATAATGACTGTAAAACTTGCATCAAGTGAAGTAATTTTTGTATCACTGATACGCACTGCCTTCTCTGAAACAAGCTCGCTGATTAGGAATGGGTACCAGAGACTCTTTTTCTCTCTATTACCTACAGTGGGTAAGTAAATGTTACACGTTGAACAATACATGCATATATGTGTTTAAACTTTGACGTACTATTTTATAGCATAGATGACAGATGATTCTCTGATGAAGAAATATGCATCACGAGGCTCTAAGTTACAAAGCTTCGATTCTCAGAGTGGTTTCCAGCCACCGACTTTGGAGATCATGAGCGAATACGGGAGGGTTTGAGGCGAGTCACCTCGCCTGTGTGCACACAGTGTTCATTGACCGGTGGTTGTGGCAGCAGAGTCTGGTGTTCTCTTGCTAGTGCCTGCGGCAGTACGTCAAGTGGCGAGCTAACCTACTAGCAAAACCAACGCGTCACGAGCTTTCCGTTCTAGGATCGCTCTTTCGAATGCCGATAAGCGAGATTAATTGAGACTAGCTTTGAATCGTAAGGCTCGTATACGTTTCCCGTTGTTTTATACGTGCATACAATAAACTACGGAGAGGCTGTTTACATGACATTGAATATAGGTTTAAAGCGTGAGTTCTTCTTCAGTAAAATACATAGCAGTCCCGCTGAAACGCTCTATAATTTCAGCCTTCGTGTTTCTTTCTAAGCGAGAGGGTATTCTCTCGTAATGCGCAGCTGGTTTTCTCCGTTATTTCAGTGCCCTTCAATCAGCGGAAGTGTGGCATTCGTGAAACGTTCGTAAGCTCTATTTGTTTGTGGAATTTCATTTTTAAAGATTCGGTTTGCGTCCGTGCACAGTGAAATCGTGACTTTCACGTGTGTGAAACGATGAGGTCTGCTACTGCTGTAAATTATTTTTCTTCGCTTTTGTGTGTGTGCAATCAGGCCTTAGAAGAATCATGCCTGAACGTGCTCCATCAATCACCTACTGGCGTTACGACGATGTGTCACCTACGGAGTCGAGCTTAGACCAGTGCGAGAAGCATTTCTTGACTGTCCCTGCAGGACCTCCCTTGCCTCCATCTCCACCTTCTCCGTGTGGTCCTCCCGGTCCTCCGGGTCCAAATGTCCCTTCTTTCAAAAGAACCAAAAGTCCTCCATTCGGCTCTAGCTTTCCTCTGCGATCGCGCACCTCGTACTCTCATAGAGCGCCTCCCGACCCTGAGAAACCAACTACCAGACAGGCACCTGCAGCTGCTGGTACACCTACTGTACTTAACTTGGCGGACAACTGTTCGGCCAGAGTTGCGGAGTCATCGCTCTCTTCTTCATCCCACGATGACGCCTGGTCTGGACCTAGGTCTTCAGATACCGATTCTGATCCATGGCATTCTCACAGGACTTTCACTTCTAAAATTACTCACCTCCCGCTTCATCGGCTGCCCCGCCGTGACTCCATAGGGAACTCTATTGTTCAAGTTCATCACTCCAAGCTAGACATCGTTCCCAATCGGTTTAGCAGCAGAAGTTCAGAGAGAGGCCGCAGAAGTTCAGAAAAAGACCGCAGAAGTTCAGAAAAAGACCGCAGAATTTCAGAAAAAGGCCGCAGAAGTTCAGAAAAATGCCGCAGAAGTTCAGAAAAAGAACACAGTGTAAGAAATGATAATAATTGGCATTACACAAATGATAATTACGATGTACCTTTATCACCCCCTGCACCTGCCAATGCTGCCCTTACTCTCGCAATTCCTACATTTAAACTCACTGCTCCATGCAAGCGCCCTGTTCCCACGGTTCCATATAATTTCTGTCCGTACGAAGTTCCTCCGTCAAGCGATGAAGGTTCGAGCCGCAGAAACTTGATGTCCTCGAGTGCGGCGAGTTGGAGCGATAAAAGCAGCTCTTCTAAGCGCCAGATCACCGTTAACGACACCGTCTACGTGAGGGAACTGTGGCCTACGCTCCTGTGCCTCCTGGTGGCTTGTGCAATTACCGTCGTACTTTTCATGAGCCTCACGAACCTCGATTTTTTCGTGCCCCCGGCTTCCCAAAAATTGGTTCACGATAGCTTCTCATCCTGTTCCAGCGAGTAAGTTTTTCCACATTTTTTCAGCATTTTCAAAAGTGTGTGAAGCTTGTAAATAAAAATATCATTTTGATTGAGATTAAATGTAGAATTAAATTTTAAAATTCAGGAGGACCCGGCTGCTCTCAGTTTGAGGTATTTCTTCATTTGTTTAGCCCTTGGGGTCAATATACTTTTATTGTACAAGAATAAGCTTTTTTAGAGTGCGAGTGTATTTCTATTTTGAGGCACGCTACTCGGAAATTCAGACCCGGTCGAAGAGGTATAAATTAGTGCCATACGAATGAGTGCCCTATAACGCCTGAAGTATTTTTGCGATAATACTGTAAGTATAGGTTCGCACAAACTAGCTACAGAACTAGTAACTAGCACAAAGAACTAGCTACTCCCGGGGAGAACCTGTTCCCCGGTATAGAACTATAAGCCGATGATTGCAATAAAACAATAGCAGTTATAAATTTATAAACAAATATAAGTAGTACTTGAGCTAAAAGCAGCCAATTCCACTTGACGCACGAGCCTATCACTTGGGAGTGGGCATGTGCCATACTTTCGGGAAACAGAATTATTTCATACATTCTAAAGCCAATTTCACTAGACGACCTATCTCCCGCACCTAAAGTTAATATTGTATTGGGATACTACTGACCGCATGTTATCAGGTCTGACACTTGGCACTGCTTCAGTCTAGAAATGGGACAAAAATTTTAAACTGTGTTCCTCATCAGCTCGCAGATATGCTGCGAAGGCACACCATGCACACAAAGCGGCGGCACCCCAGTGTGGCCCGGAGGTAAAGGCTCAAATATCTCAAACGTATCTCTCAAAGGTACTGCACGTGACAAATGATGCCATGCCTACGATCATATAAATACAAGGCCTGGACATACGTATTTGCGCAGCTTTATTTTTAATGTATTATAAAAAATTTGAGCTCTGGTTTGGGGTAAAATGTTCAAGTAATTCAGAGAACATTTATTTTACACAATATTCAAAGAGAACGGAATAAAATTGAATAATAAGCAGAAAATCAACTGAGTAAAAAGGTATATGGGATCGAAGTATTTGGCTAAAATTGATATTATGTTAAATTATTGTTATTTTATTGTAAAATTTGAGTATATTGATTAAAAATACTTTTTATGATGCTTCCAGAAACTTTCAGGAGCACTCCGTCTTATATTTATCTGATGCCTCTAATTCAGTGAAATTCACTGTATCATCAAGAACAGTCAATAGGTGATTCGAAAATGCCACTTATTTGCGGCCTAATTTGTCAAACAAAAGTCATACTTACAAACGATACGAAAACTGTACAGATTCAGCTCACTATTCGATTTCAAAAATAAATCAATTGATAAGAGGTTGAAATATTCTAATACGATTGAATTTACTTCGTTTAAATTGATCAATGAAAATCAAACGAGTCCCTATCAAATTTCGTCCCCAGAATGGTATGATTCTGAAGTCTCGAATTCGATGAAATTCAATGTATTTTCAAGACCAGTCAATTGGTAATTCGAAATTTCCCCTTATTTTGGGCCGACTTTGCCAAACAAAAGTTATAAGTACAAAATTATTTTAGAACCGTACGTATTTGACACAAAATTCGGTTACTAAATGAATCACTTGAAAAGAGCTTGAAGCGTTTTAATACGGTTGGATCCACATAATTGCACCTGGTCAACAAAATCGAACGTATTTCTGTCAAATTTCGCTTCTCCGCAGGATATGACTCTTATGCCTCTTATGACACAATCATATCATCTCCAGATTTGTTGGAAATGGATGCTCAGTGAATATAATACTGAATGTCGAAGATATTCCCGGAGCAATTGAAATGCAAATTGTTGGGCATGGTAATGAAGGATTAACATTTAGGCAAGTTGCTGAATTTGTTATGGTTCCATACTCCACTGTTGGGCCAATAGTTCGGAAGCATCGAGAGAATGAGACAATTTCAAATCGACTAAGAGTCGGGGCTCCTTGCCAGATCAAGAGCCGCTCTCGACGTTATATGCTGCGTGAGGTGTCAAACGAGCTCTTTACAACCCGTACTCACCTACAGGAAGAACTGGTGTTACAAGGAGTTCACGTTAATCGAAAAAGGCTGTTAGAGAATTGAATCGAAGTGGTCGACATGCTTACACTCCATTCAGAACTCCAGTTCACAAAGCAAAATATGTGAAGATTCGTTTAACCTTCTTCGAAGACCATCTTGACAAAGGAATTGAGTTTTGGAAACGAGTGTATGGTCCATTGAAGGAAAAATTGTACTTTTCGGCCAAAGCGACGCTTGTCATGTTTGGAGGAAAATAGGGACTGCCTGTGATTGATCCTAAGAATACTTCCTCTACCGCCATGTATTGAGGAGGCAGCATTATGGTGGGACTGTTTTATTGTCTATCGTGTGTGGGAATTCCACATCACTGATGGAAAAATGAACAGTTTCATATACTGGCAGATACAGGAGCAGAAACTGCTTCCGAATGCAAGAAAATTCTACAGCCAGCGCAAGTGGATCTTTCAGCAAGACAACGACCCCCAACATACAGCGAAATTAACAAACGAATGGTGCGCAAAAAGAAAATAAGTAGCGTTCTGTGGCCTAGCCCATTGTTTGACCTCAAACCCATTAAAAATTTGTGGCGAATATTCAAAACTGCTGTACACGGAAGGAGTTCAAAGAACCTTGCTCATTTGAGGATCATCTGCATGCAAGATTGGAACACGATACCACAAACGAAGTGTCAGAAGTTATTTCTATAACAATAATCGTCTCCATACTGTTGTTGCACTAGATACTGAAGACTTTTCAATTTCGGCCAAATACTTTTGTCCATACATTTTTTTTGCTTAGTTGATTTTCTATTTTTCAATAAATTATGTTTTGTTTAAATATCCTGGTATAATAAATACATGTTCTTTAAACTACCTGTAATCTTGACGCCAAGCAAGAGCTCGAAATTTTCGAAATATATCATAAATAGAGTTGTGTAAATGCTGATGTCCAGACATTGTAGCTAAACTCTCATTTACTCTACAGATCATGGACACGTGGTCATGATGAGCGTTTAGACAATATAAATGCAGCGATGCATCTGTATGTTCCTTGCTCGCACACCAATAAAAGAACAATCAATGCGGTGCTGGAGAGAACGGAGCATTTATGCTGGATATTGTAGAATCTAGCTATGCCTGGTGTCTGCTCTTGCTATTATTCTACAACAAGACATTAATAAAACGAACTCACACCCGATACGTGTATCGATTGTGGGTCACGTATTGCTGATCGTTGCGCCATACCCAGTTGCCCAAATTTGCGCGCGATACCCACGCGACTCAGATGTCGGCGCGGGAAGATCACTCGTGAGAAAAGGTGGTGAAACACACGCAGGAGACGACACTGACATTCGAGTCGTCTCCAAAGGCGGAGCCAGTCCCCAGCCAGAGGCATTCTGAATTTTGGAGGAAAAGCACAAGGCTATTGTTCATCCGAATAAACTTATTGGAACAGGTGCATGTGTCAACCCAGAAAGAACAAAGTTATTTTCTAAATGGATGAAATATTACGAAAGAAGTCGTCGACATTTTGTCCATTTGTGTGCACATTCACCCCAGTTTTGAACATAACAATAAGGATTTCAGACTACCCTGTATTATTTATTTTTATTGCTCGTAATTCATGACATGGTCACTGTAGGGTTAAACGCCCGGTCGTCTTCATCTTTATCCTGTTTGACGTAAGTGGAATTTCTCCAGTCAGAGAGAACGCGAACCCGAATTTGCTGCGCAAATTTAGTGAAGTTATTTAACCGCATATATGTATCAAAGAGAGTTGAATAAATAAGTTCATTCTTAGTCATTATTTGTATAGTAATTACAAACACTCAAACCGGAATAGAGCGCAGAAAACTTTTCAGAAAAATAGAAACAAAATTCAAGGCTGAATACCAGCATGATAAAGAACCGACTGTGATTTGTGTTCTTGTACCAGCTCTTATTGAATAAGAGACATAGTAATTTTGAATATACTTGCAGTAAAATGTAATTCGTACAATGTATTAATTTTTAAAATTCAGTCATACGTAAGCTTATTCTGGACTCCTGCTTATTTATTCTGCGCCACATTTAGCAAAAATTAGAAATATAGGATGTTCAAAATTATGGTTGTTTTTCTTCAATCTCGTAACTAAAAATATTTTTCTGGTATTTCAACTACACAAAGCTGTAAGAAGCAATTCAAAGCATAAATTAACATTAGATTTAGTCCATATAACTACCATTTGTATCCTTTGTATCTTGAAGACCCATGGCAAAGGTCTGGCACGTGCCGTGAATAATCTTTCCAGGACGTGTGTATCATTCCTTATTCCTTTAAGAATTCAACACTGAGAGATGGAAACTGCGATGAGATGACCCAGGAAACTTTGCTCCCAACTTCAGACAAAATGCTATAATCCAAAGAATTCAAATATATGAAATATGGAAGCCATTCTTCTTTATGGAACAATGGAATACGTCAGTTGGCAACCATTCATGGGTGCTTACACATCCATAAAAAGTAGCAATCTTGTTAAGAAGACCATGATTTATTTTTTATTCATTTCAGCCCAAGGAATTCATTCGCGAGGTTTTGAGCTGGAGATTGTAGTCTTATTTTCAAAGAGCGATCAGGCAGACCATCCTCTACAGATGACCCAATCTAGTCACTAATTAAGAATAACCACTTTGCACAACCCGAAAATTGGCAGAAAGCCTCAACCTATCAAAATCCGCCGTTTATGAGCACCTGGTAAAGCTTGGGTCCGCGAATCGCTGCGATGCTCGGGTGCAATATGACTTGAGTGAGAGGAACCTTTCGGATCGCATTTCCATCTTATCATCCATCATCGCATTTGATTTGTCTTATAAACGGAATGAAAACGTACTTTTTTTAAAGCAAATTGGGACAGGAAATTCGGAATTTATTGTTGAACGAAATGTTCAGAGAAAACGATTCCGGAGTAAGCGGCACCCAAAGGCACCCTTAGCCACCCCAAAAGCGGGTCTTCACCCTCAGAAAGTTTTGCTTGAGTCTGGTGGGATTGGAAAGAAATTTTGTACTGTGAGCTTCTCCCATGTAACCAGACAATTAATTCTGAGAAATACAGCTCACAACCGAACGAGTTCAAAGTAGCAATTCAAGAAAAACATCCTGAATTGGACAACGGCAAGGTGTTGTATTTCGTCAGGATAATGCAAGACCACACGCTTGTGTCGGAAACCAGACGAATATTGCTGCTGCTTGGCTAAGATGTGTTACCCAACCCTCCATGTTCACCAGATATTGCTCCTTTGGTTTTCCACTTATTCAGGTTTTCACAGAATCGTAATGGTAAATATTTTAATTCCTTGGATGACTTGAAAAGATATCTTGATGAATTCTTTACCATGAAACCACCTCAATTCTAGAGAGAGGGTATTATCAGGGTAAAAGGAAGATGGAGGCGCATTGTACAACACAATGGTCCATATTTGATTGACTATAAATGTAATGGCTTATGTACATTTATTGACCTTTTCCTTTTTTCTCGAAAATTGTCACAAACTTCCCGGACTACAGGATAAATAGGCCTTCTGGACTTCTATTTTTCGTGCCCACTGTGCTTCTTTCAATTATCACACCCACTGTGCTTCATTCAATCTTCACACCTTTTTCGCTCTTTCTTCTTTGTCTTTTCTTTCTCTCCATTCTTAACTAGCTGTTTCTACGCGCCGTTTGTTGGAACACGCTTTGTTCATAGATTCCCCGTTCTCTATAGTTCTTACCAAATGGTCCTTTCTTTTCGGTCTCTTTAGATCACATTTCATGTGGGTAGGAAGTTTTAAACTAATAAACTAATCTACAACGCTGCATGCAGTCAATCCTAACCCAGCGTTCTGTCACGCGTACCAGCAGATGCTTCCATTCTCTGCATGACCAGAAAAATACGAGGAACAATGCACCAAGGCTTGAAAGCTGTCTTGTCGCCGTACTTGAAAGGCTTCAGTAAACTTGAAGGTTTCTCAGGCACAACGTCACCTCTGCCCACCGCTGCCTGCGATGATAGGGCTTTTGGCTTCATACGCAGTCAACACTGTTTTGTCAACGGGTGCGGTTTGACACCTAGAGACTGCTTTTATTGGAGACGTGTGCTGCTTACTTTTGAATTCTGCCACGTCCGTTGGTGTGTTTTGAAAACTTGGCTCTTGTGAATGAAATTGAGGTTGATACCACTACTCCACTTGCTCACAATAGTTGTCCTATATGGTTGAATCTCCTTTCAAGCTCAAAAAATACTATAGTTGTTGGGGAGGATGAGGACTAATCAATGAAAATATTACTGTCAGAACAAATTTACCGTGGAAGTCGGGCGGTGTATGTTCAATACTGATAACACTGAATTTTGTTCAATATTTTTGTTCACTGGTACTGAACTGACTTATTTTTCTGCTGATGCCGTTTTAGTTGCTATTGGAGATAATAGAGCACAAGTTTTTCTGTTATTACTGGCGATGGAAGACTGACTCGGATGTTATTATCCCGTGTTGATGTACATTTTCTTTCACGAGTTTGGAAGCCCAAAATTGGAAAAACGCAGTGTGCCTGTGCGACCCGCATGCAGTGTACCTGTGCGACTTGTAGAATCTGTTATTAGTCCTTTCCCTATTTTTAAAATGAATCAACATGTACTTCGGAACACCAATATACGGAAGAATTGTTTGAACTGGGCTAGTAAAGTGACTTGAATTACTCAGGTATTTCGGGAAGTAATGGGGTGATGGAGTAATTAAAAAAATAGTGAATTTTGATCAGACGCTTAATGCAATTAAGAGTACTGAAAATGCGTTTTTTCTGTTTAAATTATGAGTGAATAAAACGAGCAAACATCTAAAGAAATCATTTTTTCTTGTACTCCGTAGACTGCAAAATATCTTTGCCGTTATTTGTTCTCGTGGACTCATTCATGGAGAATCGTCAGTCAATGCAGCTGCTATCGCACCTTCCTTTGGGGCTAATCCCTCACCTCTCTCCGTTCCGCGACCTCCAGTTCCCTTCAAATCTTTTTGTGGAGCATTTACCTTTGACGAGTACTGTTGACACTTGCAGAATTGGGCTTCCTTTTCCAGGAGGTACGAAAGTAAGATGCCCTAAGCCATCAGCACCCCCCGTGGCCAACTTCCCAAACAACAGTCATCGCTCTGGTAAGCTCCTGAAGAGACCCAACGGCCACAGCGTTAAGTCATCTACTCCCGGTCCTCGCTACGCTCTTTTTCGTCAGAGCCGTGGGTCTCCCATCCATTCAGAGTGTAATGACCACATCAATCATATAACTCATAATTCGAACTTCGTACCAGATAACCATTCCCACCGTTCGTCGAGTAATGCTAATTTTTCATCGGAAAAGCACTCCCGCGCTTCATCGTGGAGTGCTAACTTCACGGCGAATAATTGTACCCCCTGTCCGCCTTGTGCTGCTAATGTACTACCGTCCTCTGCTCCTTTGAATCATTCGCGCAAGAAGCGTCGTCGAGGATCTACCACAGACCTGCATACATGCGGCAGCAAGTCCTCACATACAAGCCGTTGTCAGTTCAACAACCCACGGTATCCCGAGTCCCTTAAATCCGACGATTACGAAGAAGTGGCGGCTGCTGCTGCTGCTGACGACGACGCGGCTGCCGGTCTTGATGACTCGACGTCAACAAACGAAACGTCCCAGAAAGAGTATGATTCGCCTCGGCACGAAAATATTTGGGTGTTCGATGGGAGCCCAGTGATGTCCCGACCCTCGCAGCAGCCTCAGTGCGTCTTCATCGAAGGGCCCCCGGCTATGTTTGAGGAACATTTATGTCCTCGCGTGCTGTGCCTCTTGGCGGCCATTGGACTCTCGGTCACGCTGCTGTGGCTTGTTGCAAAAGTCCTCAAGCTCGCCAACATCAATTTTTTGAGGGACTCTTACCTTACCGCAGGTCCCGAGGATGACTTTGTTTCCCAAACGCAGAACATTCTCACCATTTCTTCTGAATTTTGACCTCATTAAACGGGGTTTCTAGTCTCTTAGTGGTATAGCTACAAAAGTTTACTGATAAACGTCATCTTTTGGATGAAGAATGTTTCGACTATACTCTACAAACAAGTGATTTTAGAAAATATCATCTCGAACTCTTTTAACTCTGAGCTACAACAAAAGTGCTGTCATGCAATACATTGTATCTCCTTAACGAATCCAGGTGGTGTATACAGGCTATATTAGAAATTCACGGCAATTAAATTATGATTTCCACAGATATAATTGTTTCTTGCAGCAACCATAGAGTCGTGATAGAATTCTTTCCTTTACTCGAGGCCAAGTGTAGTTTAAAAAATACCTGTATAAAATTAAAGCTTTAGTTTTTTGCTAAAAATTTCTGCTTTGTTTTTATATATTGTACAGATGATCAAGGTCCGGTTTCGGATGTAGTCGACGAATGTACTATCTTGTGATGGTGCCTCCTTGTGCTAGAAAATAAACTGAGGAAACGAGATATTGCGTTTAAGCTCAGCATATTCATTGAGATAGAGTATGCGTTTTGTCGTTTAGAATTTTTTTCCTCATCAGGCTAATTTTTCATAATCTTTTACTTCAAGTTAGTGAATATTTCACAACTTGTTTGTCAGTCATACAACAAATGCGCGCTCTTGAAGCTCGTGAAAACAGACTCGAAAAATTCTAAAACGGAGTATTTGAACCTCTTCTAAAACTGTGTTTTATATTTGCATTCATTAGTTCAGACTGAGCTGCCAAATGTTGCTTGTGACCTCTCGATGCAATAGGCTGAAGGAGAGATTCGTCCAGCGTATCGGTGCTCGGCAGGGAGTATTTATATAATTCCTTAGTTTCTTTTAGGAATCGCTGATAAATCGGCATTCATCGGTGTAGTCTCAGAATTAACGTTCGTGTTCTTACCCTGAACTGATCTCCGAAGAATCATCACTTCTTGCGCCTGGTTATAGGTTGAGTTTGGGTCTGTAGCAGGTGTTATATTTTTCGCATTCTTCTCTTAGCATCTACATAGTTCCGGAGTCCGATGTTTAGTGTGACCCTCTCATGGCAGAGGTGTCTTAGATTCCTGTGTCGAGTTATTTTATCTTTTTGTCTTCGAGGCGAGATGCTTTCTGACACTTTTGGAACACAGTAAGAAGATAAACAGTGTAAATATGAGAGTACATGTATGATTCTATGTCTGATCTAGGTGTAAAGTTATATGTATTAGTCCGTCTTAATAATACTATTTTTGTGTGATTGACTATTGACAACTCTACCAACTATTTAATTCGTGACAAATTTGCCTATGAATTTTTACTCTGTTAATTTTTTATTAACTTGTTTCTATTGGGAATACCTGGACAATATATTTTGCATATGTGCAGGACGAGGCCATAGTCGAATCCCTGAAGATCATCGAGGGGTTGTAAGACAGGCGCGGCCGACACCTCCATCCTACCCATCCCTCCTGCGCCTTCTCCACTAGCCGCTGCTGCCACGACAACTGCGGCAGCTGCGAGCAGCCACTAAAATCCACCGAGGGCAGCCTACCCAGCTTCTGATTCATGTAACTTTAGCTGATGTAAGTCATCTCAGTAGCTTGTGTCAAATCCACGGCTTCCAACAGTCATCAACTGAATGTTGGCGCGGCTGTTGAAACTGCCGTATTACTGTTGATCTGCTGGTAATCTTAACCTTGGCTTCTATAGCACCTCTGTAGTTTTGACACCACTATGCTATTCATAGTTGGGATTATCCTACATTTGTCCGCCGTGCTCTGGGAAGATCTTCAAGGCACCCCAACCGTTACAAAGTTAAATTTTCTGCTTCACAAGCCCTAAAACCGCAGTCTTCGACACCGATACAGCTTTACTGGTACCAATGCGGCGGGAAAAAGTTGAAACGACGCTCATCATGGGCATGTGGAGCATTGTTCGCGCTCCCGACATCGTCCTTGCGTAGGTGCGTTATAGTTACGCTCAGTTTTATCCACGCGGAAAGTGTATTCCGGCACACTGGTTTGTTTCTCCGAGAAGCGCGGTCGCTGACGTTGTAACCTACTTTGATGATGTTCGTCTTACAAGATAACACAGTTCCAAGTGTCGTATCTTCCTTGCGGCGACGTGTCTATCCTCAGCGAATGACATCTTCAGCTGCGAGTGCCCTCCGTGTCCGAACTTGAGTCAAAGCGGGTGCTGTAACAAGGCCACATCGGCGCCACTCCAGTTACATTTCCTCGTAAGCCTTTGGTCGGGATGTAACGTGCCCTGTTCTCAAGAAGCAGCAGCGCTGATGGCCGCAGCTGCACTTGCGTGGGCAGAGCGAGTGCTGGGACGCACTTATTAGATTAAACGCGTGCTTCGAAGGTTAAAACCAGTGCCATGCGTGTCATGAATCAATTATGTGGTTATATTGATTTCCTAGAGCGATGAAATATAGGTGATGAAATATTTCAATGGCGCGGATATGAATGTATCGCTAATTTGACATTGTGACCGGAACCTGATGAATGAATTAAGGCGGATGTAAACTAACCCACTGTACAGTTTACAGTACTGAACCAGTCATGCGAGTTGTTCGGGAAACTGACTCTTTGCAAAGTCCGTCAGTGCTTGTCTTTATGACGAATCTTAATTAAGAACATATGTGTGTTGTCTGAGATGAGGATATTAATGTTCATCTGAACTGATAGAGTTCAGAATATTACTGAAAACGAATAGGATTTATATCATTCGTGCCCCTCCCGAAAACCTGGAAGCGCTCAGCTGCTTCGTGATGTGGGCACCTGCACCATTTAACCCTTTAATGACCAAATTATTTCAACAGTAAGGCTGCATTTAGCCTCATACGGGGAACTTTTGTAGCCTTATGTATATGTCTAATAAGACTCAGCTTCCCAGCCTAAAACTGATGTGCCAGATACGGCACAATAGGCAGTTAAGGATTGATGATTGTCCACCGCTGATACATTTTGTACTTCACTGTTGACGCTTGCAAGCACACACTATTTATTGCTCACCGCTCCATTCCGGTGGCCCCGGTGCGAAAAACCATTAAGCTGTAAGCCATTAATAACAATGAGCTTCTAGATCCATAAAGCAAATATTCCATCATTTGAAACACCATCTTAGTATTTTTTGTTAGTGTTAAATTCGCTTGAATAGAACGTAGTACGCGTTGTGCGCAAGTAAACGTGAAATTTTTACTAGCTCTTGCCGAGTATGAGAGTATGACGTCATGTGCATCACTTTTCTAACGTCACACTCATGAAGAGTCTGTAGAATTCAGCAACGAATATCTCCGAGGCTGTGCCGCTTCCATCTTGGGGTGAGCGCTGCAAATTACAAGGGAGAGGCCTGGGCTTAGGAGTTGGAGTTATTCGCGGGAAAAGGACGATTAATGGCGCCTAGTGGCTGAAGCGGACCTCGGTCTCTTTACAAGGATTCAATATTCTCTTTACATAAAGTAACTTTGAAAAATGTTGCTATGTTCTACTTCTCGTTGTTAAACTTCGAGCAACTAATGTTTTGTAGATTTGTCTTCATTTCATTTTGTTTGAAATACATGTTGCCCTTCAGTTCCTGTAAGTAGGAAAATATGTTCACGCATGAAAAATTTTCCAGCTTCGATTATTTCCAGAACAAAAATTGAAATTGACGTTAGGAAAAATTGGTATAGGTCGTGCGTGAATTCATATCCAAAATAGGTAATACCATTATGGAATGATCATATTGAGAAGCTCTTGCTCAATCCAAGTCAGCTTATGAAGGCGTTCCACCTCTTTTTCCTCAATCCTCCCCAAGTCCATCTCTGTGCCTCTGCTCTCTTCTGTATCTCCTGATTTCATAGTTCGATCCTCCAGCTTTTTACTCCATGCTTTTCACAACTGAGCTATTATCGAGAAATAGAAAACGTCCTACCCTTATATGCATGTATTTCTGGCTAGGACAACGGTTTCAGGTCATTTTCAACGGTTGCTTATAAAATGCACACGATGTTTTTTGTCTATTAATCCAATCTGTGGCACGTATTTAAAAAAAAAAGTTTCTTTGAAAATAGCAGGTTGTGCAATATCAGCTCATATGCAAAGAAAAATTTTTTATGTTGTTTCTTTAAATGTTTTGCAGAGCCGCTCAAGCGTATCAATGAGTTAATTTCCTAGTTAACTTATGGCATGAGGCAAGTTGATTCCTCAGTTTTACTTCTGACTCTGAGTTTATTGCGCAGTAAAAATTATTTCTCCAATTTTATTCGTGTCATTAAAAATTTTTGCCTCGAAATTTTAAATGGTTCCGTATGATGTTCACATGTTGGCCATGGGAATGATTCTCACTCTTTGTTAACAACCATTGGTATATGACGGCGCATCTGTGACTAGCGTAGTGACGAGTGTGGACTGCTAAGTTTTTAGTACTTGTCCAATTTCTTGTTTACAGCGTTAGTATGACACATACTCGTGTGCAGTATTTCTATCACAACGTCCAGTAGATCCCCGAGACATTGCGTACTGTCGCAAAACAAAAACAAAAATTTCACGCGTTTAAACATTTGTTTCTTCCGTTAAACCTATGCACGATCCAATGCCTCGAATGTGCAGTACGCTTAGCATTTTTCTCGTGCTGACTCACCGTACGCTTTACTGCGTGCTGGACTCACCGTACGCTTTACTGCGTGCTGGACTCACCGTACGCTTTACTGCGTGCTGTTGAGAGGCGACCGTGTTGGCTTGTTCGACCAATGGGCGATGCAGCGTGGTCGAGGCTAAGCCGAATTAAAACATAACCTTCCCTCGTCAGCGTTCCCACAAGATTCTGTTGTCATCAGAAAGTCGAATACTTTGCTGCCTTCATTTTATCCTGTAATATCGGCTGTGAAATAGTTGTGGGTTTAATTTACTAATAATTGTTCACCGTGTTCTTTTTATCATTTTGTCCTCTGCAGCTCGTCAGTATGTTGTTCATGCGATATTTTTTCTCGAATATATTTCCATTTTTTATCTTCTCTTTCGATTCGTCAGACTTGCGCGCAGCGAAATTTCTATTCGTCTTAGCGTCTTCTTGAGTCGGAGCCTCGCCGCTGTGAAGCTGTTAACATTTAGCGAAAGAGTTTTGCAGTCACTTCAAGTTGTAGTTGTATTGGCCACCTCGCTAGTTTCCAGTCATACGTTAGAATGAAACTTGTCACGTTTTGAAATAATCATAATAGAATTAAACAATCAGTTTCTAATTGTTCATGGACCGATATATTGTTTCGAGAACGTTGATTCGCAGTATACCATGAAGTTTGGCATATGTGAACCGAACATGAAGAATTTTGTTGGGGAAGTAATGTACAAAGCATTCTATCGCTGGGTCAGTAGTGGAAGTACATGATTGCGGGAATATCTCCTAGTTACATCTGCAGGAAGATTTTGGATCCTTTTGGGTTGATGTCCTGTTCATTTTCACCATTCCATCCTGATCCACTCTGGCCTGAGGAGGACGGAATGTGTCCAAAACCGAAATGACTGTACATCTTTACTTTACTCTCTGTCGCCCAATTTATTTTTGGCAAAAAAATGAAATAGTTGGCAAAGTACTGTTCGTCCAATATTCAACCTCAAATAGAACGTAACGTTATAAATTTAGATGCAAAATGCGACTTTCCTTATGTGGCTCAGGAGCGCCATCGGGCCATAGAGGGTTTGTTTAACACATCGCAAGGGTGTGGAAACAGAAGTTGATGCGGGGGAGCTCGCGAGTTTTCGTTTCTTGGCTTGAAAAGACGTCATCTAGGACCGTCATGTCTGATTGTTTTTTAAAGTACATTATCCTTCATAATTGAGACAGATAGTCAGTGTAATTTTGTGATATTTACTAGTCAGTAGCAAGAGAGTTTTGCGACTTACACTTCTAATTCTCCAAATTTACGCAGTTCGAGTAATTTAGGAAGAAAACTAAATTAACTTTAATAGTGAAATTAAAAATTGCATTTTTGACTTTACGACTATGGTACTTAGTGACATATTTCTAGATAACTATTTGGCAGTTTAGCTTATAGTAATTCGTAACTACTTGAAAGTAATTTTTAATTTTTGGCGTAGCGACAACATAGTACTTTACTTTTACTCCGTAATTGAACTCAGCCTACGTCAGTTTTAGCATGACGATCTTTGCGATTTCTCCCAGCCATCTACTGTATGAACTTAAATGTTGCATTTCGCAAACATCTCTGCGTTTGTATTTTGTGATATTCATTTTATTTACGACACCTCATATCAATCAACGGAAGTTGATTGATATGATTGATTCTACTACTGTTGAGTTTTTTGTGATTTACATTCACGTCAAACACATTTTGAGCTACCCTGATGAGCGCTCATTGTCGTCGGTGCTTACACAGTTTTCTTAGACGCGTAAAAAACTCTCCAACGCACGAGCAACAATACATTAAGTCTGTGAGGACGGTTTTGGTTGTGGCGCCGAGACGAGTTTCTTCGGTGCTTAGGGCATTCAAAGATCGAGCCTGTGCACAGCAACGGCTTGTGGCGGTGATGATAGTCATTATCTTAGATGCTTCACGAGGTATTCACGCCGAATATTTCTTTAGAAGCTGGGAAGGATTGTTCTGAAATGCGTTAGTTCCTGAAATAATTCTGTGCCGACTAAGTTTCTATTTCTTCTAGGTATGTAATGGAGGATTGTTCTAAGCGACAGAGATCAACTCGACTTGCGGTCTTGGTTCAGTTAGAACGATGTTTTACTATGGACCGATAACCCGGATTATCGTTTACCAAACAACTGAAAGGCTGTCGAACACTATCAACTAACTACACTTGCTTTTACATTTTACCTCAGCTTTGCCAAACCTACACTTGATGATTGCTCAGCCCAATTTTTCGAAAAAGCATTATCGTGCAATTTTCGATCTTATTCTGCTTGCTATTGGCTAATATAAGAATACGCTAAAAATAGACTGCCGTGAAGTGACCGCTGTATTTCTACTTTTTTCTCACTGTAATGATAGTGTTTGAACAGCCGCTATTTAGTGATGGATTCATATTTTCAGGACGTCAGATGTCTTAGAAACTTGTAGTTCAGATGTTCACTCTGTACGTATCCGAAGTTTCCTAATCATACGTTGCAAATTTTCTCCGTTGCGTTCATTGAAAGTTCTAAGCGTGGCTATGCCATTTAAATTCAAGAACCATTTACCTAGTATAACTTTTTTTTTCCAAGTCGTCTATAATTTTGCCTCCCAATGGGATGAATGGTCAAATGGGCGGCCAAAATTATAGATGTCCGTGAGAAGAAGTTTGACTAAGTAAATAGTTCGTGAAACCTTTGCATCGCTTTTCTGCCAAGATGGCAGTTAAAATTGACACACGTTGATCTTACTGGGAGCTGTAAATAAAATCAATCGAATTCAGTAAATTCTCAGTTCAATTGCTTTTTCAACGAGGAAATGTTAAACGAGATAACCAAACCAGTGTCAACTTGAGGATGCGGGACGCTTTTAGGCAAATAATGAATTATGAAAATATCCAAACTGATCACCGTTTCAGAGTTTCATTTCGTCAAATTTTCTTCCTTGGCTTTTCGGTTTTTCTCAACGGCATGAAAGGCAACGGCATATTGCCTTTAAAGCAGTCAACTTGAATGTTAGAAGAATTGTTACTAAACTTGACAGAAGCTGAAAATACAATTTTAGGAGCTGAAATGGGACTAGAGGTACTGAGGGAGCCTAGAGATTAAATTGTATCAATTATAACCTGCATAAACTTAAGGCTCTTAAAAGCGATCACTTCAAGGCTGCATCGCGCTGTAAAATAAAATTATTTTCTTTCAAACACAATTTAAACTACTGATTAAAGGTAATTTTCTCCGCGCCTAAAGTGTACCGAAGCTTTTTTGATGAACTGAACAAATGATTAGTACTGAGATTATATTAGCAATGAAACCGTTTTCAAAGCAAAGACAATATTTTTGATGCTCTTAAGGTATGAGCAGGGTTAATTTGTCGTGATTGCGAAGATGGCCTCACGATGCAATCCTGCTGTGGTTTTACTCGCGTCCCTGAGCTTCCTGAAGGAGTGGGACTCCGTGTGACGGGCTGAGGGAGTGAGGCTCCGTGTGACGGGCTGAGGGAGTGAGGCTCCGTGTGACGGGCTGAGGGAGTGAGACTCCGTGTGACGGGCTGAGGGAGTGGGGCTCCGTGTGACGGGCTGAGGGAGTGGGGCTCCGTGTGACGGGCTGAGGTTTGATTCAATTTGGTTGTGAAGTCGGTCGTTTAAGGTTTGGATTTCACTTAGACCTATGTTGTCTAATTTCAACTGCCGGGTGGAAATTAAGACATAAATTTATATATCGTCCAACATAAACTAGGGCGCTATAGATCCCAAGATCTCCAACCCTGATTGTATAATAGAAGCCTAGAGCTCTATGAGAATTAACAAATTTCGAACCCTTCTACCTCGATTTCGTGCACATCTGAGGTGTGTTCAATATGTATTCGTCCACAATTTTTCGGGCCTAAGCAAGTAAAGCTAGGGAAGCATGATTTAATGCACGCACTAGTGAAACTAGGGAAGCATGATTTCATACACGCACTAGTGAAGCTAGGGAAGCATGATTTCATGCATGCTCTAGTGAAGCTAGGGAAGCATGATTTCATGCACGCACTAGTGCAGCTAGGGAAGCATGATTTAATGCACGCACTAGTGAAGGCGGTCCTAATGCGAACACTAGAATTTTGACCCGAGCACCCCGCGAAAACGGCAATGCCGTGCAGAGCGCAGGGAAAACCTAGTCCAGCAGTGAAGGTTTAACGCTAATGAAATTCTTCATATTTCAAGCACTCATCTTTTATTCCTAACAAATGTCTTGCATGTGACGGCAAATTTATTATTTTATGTACCGTAGATATTAAATAAATGATACATTCTATCTCGTGTCCGCGAGCTCTCCATTATATTTTTACAATTTCACTTCAGATTTTAATATTCCAAGCCTTCGCTAAAAATGCAGCGCTTTTCTAATAGTTCAGGTCAATTTCAAATACTGGCTTCGTAGTTTAGATTTTACAAGATGCGATCCCTAACTATTATCTAAGATCACATTTCGTCAATATCGAACTCCTGAAGCATGTATCCCAGGTCGTATTTCTAAGTCAAATTTTCGCAATTTATAAAGCAATCATGGAAGTTCGACTTTCGAGCATAATTTGTTTAGAGTTAAAAGCAGTCTCGTCTTAAAGAACTTATTTCACGTTTTATCCTCACCAGCATCACATCATGATAAATTCAACTATGAATGTTACCATTTTATGAATCGCTGGATCTTACATCAGCTGTTGCACGCTGCCACCGCTCTAACTTTAGAGAATTGATATTCCGTTTGCTCAGTCGCTCGCAGATATATAAGCATATCTTTCCGTTTTTTATACAATTTGCTCGTATTTTAACGTCCGTTTGCATGTGTCGGTCACTGTTAAGAAGATAAACTGCAGCTAAGAAGCCTAATTTCTAACTTCTTCCGCTTCGAATGAAATGTCCTCAGCGCTTTGTTGCTGAAACTATAAAATGTTATGAACCAGTTAAGCCAAAATTTACGGGTAATACCTCTACCGTTAAATGCTTACGATTACTCAAGTGTGTCATAGTCTGGGAATACATACCTACTCTAAGAACACCTCGCTATTTTGGCTCAGTCACATTCAAAAAACACCAACCAACTTTGACGTGAAGAAATGCAAAATTCCTCATGAAACAAATGTAATGAAACATGTAGCCGCGAGTTATCAAAAATCAAGGTTGAATAATTAAAATAATTAATAAAGAAAATACTTGTTAGAAAACCATCAGCGTCGATAATTGTTTTCGTGATCAAACTTTGTCTTGCTTGCCTTCGGATAGATCACTGTACTCCATAAGGGTCCCGTCGGGGTGATCACGTGCATGATGCCGATTTGACTACTTTGTACCTCTTCTTCATCCATGGCTAACCCCCTTGATGTTCGTGAATAAGAAAGAAAAGTACCATCAGGTTCATACTGCTTATTTTTATTATCATCTCCATGACCTTCATCTAATATAATATATTATTCGATATGACCTTACCTGTTCGAACGAGGATTCAATAGAGTCCGTGAAGCGGTCCGTTGTTCTATTACTTCGTCGTCTCGCTTTAGAAGTACCAACGTATGCAATATTTTATTTTTTTTTGTAACATTTACAAGTCGAATGACTGCTGTTTTATCAACATACAACAAAAGCAAGTACGTTCCCATTTACATGACGCGCTGAAGACATTTTCTCGATGTTTTTCCGCTGTTCGTCAGTCGCAGAGTTTGAGAACTGAGTGCGGTCCCAGAAAAACTTCCAGCTTCGTTTTTCATAGTCCCTTTCAGCACCTTCATAGTCCCTATCATGCTGCCAATTGCAATTCTTTATGTTTTGAAAAACCCTTTTCTCTATTAATTGCCTTAGTATCGATTCAAACTTGTCTGCTGCTGCTAATTCGACTTTACCTCAATACGGTTCAATGGTAGATATTAAAGTAGTAAGGCCGCTCGCAAAATAGACATTTTTTGGCCTAATTCCAATCTCTGCTCTAAATTATCTAGTCTCTCCTGACAATCAATGTCCATTAAGTTGCTGAGTTCTCTGCAGTAGTAATCCTGATTTTTTTTTCTGAACGTCGATGCATTAACTTGAAAAATACACAAATCCCAAGGCTCAATGACTATTTACTTACTGCAAAAGGCTTCTAAACTTATTTCTAAAGCAACTGCTGTTTTTTTTATCATCCCCGATTATATTCTGGTATTTTCCTGAACCAGAAGTCATTTAATGGTTTATTTAAATGGGTATTTTGTATCGAACTGACTTAGTGAAAGTGAACGTACTCTTACATGTTAGCTTTCTCTTGAGATTTGTGAGTGATGAGAATAATAGGATTATGAATAAGTTCAATTCACTAGCAATCAAGCGATTTGCATGTGGCTGATTCACGTCATGCGTAGTTACACTCAGGCACCATATTGGTCTGCTGCTCCCTTGGATATTAATGAAGAGCAAATTACCCTAGCGATCTGTTTGATGCTGGGACTGATTTGAGAGAAATCTTGCCGCGACAAACATTACGGATGTGTCGACAAGGTTGAGTGCGGAGAAGGACCTACGGGCAGTTAAACTGAACTTGACCCATTTTATTATTCCTTGAAATAGAGCGACTTGGGAATTTTCAGAGTGCGGAAAAAAATCTGTAACCCTTTGTTCATGTGTAATATTGAGTTCTGTGCTGTCGAAGAGGAGACGGTGGACGCTGACGCTATTTGCCGTACATATTTTTTATATTTCGTGGCTTACCTCATGGGATGCATCCTAAGGTCTCTTACATTCAAAGCTATTTGTTATATTACAAAACTGCTTTACTCTCAAAGCTACCTAAGTGCTTGATGAGTAATGTCAAGCATGAAACTAATCGATTACCATGCCTTGTGATAAAGCTGCTGCTATGCTTCTCATTCGAAGTGTTACTTTTCATTCATAGCACAGAAAAGTGATAAGTTTCCTTCTTAACTGAGTTGTGAATGTTGTACTCAAAATAGCTCCTAGAAATTATTTTCTGTGTGAATGCATGCTTACAGTCATGTTGCCTTTCTTGCAATTGTCTATTGATGCTCTACTGATCACGCGAGAACGTACAGCTTGCTGGCCGTAGCAGACTTAATGATGCGGACTCTAATAGAAATTAGAGAACACTTCGCCATGCAAAAGCTTCGCCACTGCGCAATATTCCAATGCCGCTAACGTTCCTATTTAATCAGTGCTAGACGACAGGCATGAGAGCATTAAGAAATCTCTTATTTCGTTAGTAATGTGCTCCTCTCATTTTTTCGATGCCATCCGTTGGGGGAAAATTGTCCTTGTTTGTTACTACTTCTCTCCCTAACGCAGTGTCGTGGTTGATCGCGGAAGGAGATTGTTCTTCATCTTACTTTGGAGACTGGGTATACCTCAAAATTGGGTAGCATTTCTGAGCTCCTCTCTCTTTCTCTCTCTCTAGGAAAGTTGTTAATACAGGGTGACACAGAAAAGCGGGAACTTTTGAAAACCCAACCAAATGGAAAAAGTGACAACTTGACATCAGTTGAACCACTGCAACTTTCCTTCTAAGAGACAATAACTCAAATTATGAATGTTTGAAAATTACGTCCCGAAAATGTAGACGCCCTCATCTCAACATTTTAAAAGTACCCGTTTTTCTGTGTCACCTTGTACACTGAAGTACAGTACATCTTCAACATATGATGTTACTATTTTAAGCGCCATTAGATTTGTGTTCAAATTTTTAGTTTCATGTTTTCGAAATTTTTGCCCTAGCGTCAAGAGCATATCTTTCGAACAGTTTGAGTTAAAATTTTTGAACTTATCAAATGGTGTTTAAAATAAGTACGGCATACGTCGAGGACCGACTTCATGTCCTGCGTTTCCCGTGAGCATTTTTAAGGAGACTCTCCGATTGGCAGTTGCTGCGAGTGAAATGATCAACGCCTGTTGCAGGAAGCTGTTTGGATCCTTTTTCAATTCGATTAAACTCTAATTTTCCCTTTACTTTTTTCGCGTAGGGAGGCAGTCGGTCGACCCCTCGAGCAACTAACGTAATGCGCGAGTATTCGATGTTACGTTTCAGTAATTTATTCATTTATTTTTGTCTCTGTGAGACGCCCACTCCATTGTTTCACGTGCAGTTCGGCATATTAGTTTTTCACTCAATTATTAATTTCAATCGGATTTTCTGATTTTTGATGTGCGGTGCCAAGAACTTACCGAAAATGTCTACAATTTTTTTGAATCATGGAATGTCATCAGTGACCTCCCAGTGATCGTTGCCAATATAATTACTTGAGAGCTAAGCCTATGTATCAACGCTGAGTTATACTAAGCTTGGTAATAAGTATGACGTTTTAAGGTCTACATCGCTATATCCTATCCTATATTCATCGCTAATCGGTCTTAGATCAAACTGGTCCTGTCAGATCTGTCGTGAAATGCAGCGCTCACTGCTGACAATAGCCCATGTGTTGTACACTGATGTATACTTCCAAACCAAGACAGTTTGGAGCAGTGCATGATATTTAGAAGTATTTGGTAGCATCGAACCCAGATTTCGGCTTCGAAGTGGATAATTTATCAGCAACTAATGTAATATTACGTTCGAAGCAACTGAAAAACCTCAGTTGTTATGACAGGAAAAATGATCGTATTTGCACGATTTCTAAATGTCTTGAGGTCAGGGCTGCCCACTTCCAAACTAGGCTCTTGACGCGTTCGGCAAATTTCTGAGCCGTTGTGCCAGTGTTGCTCTGCTCTGCGACGACGCATCTTACAATGACCGAAGACTTCCTCCTTGTCCTGTATTTCGTTATTTTAGCTCGTTAAGTACTGCTGTCGAGTCTCAATCAATACTGTTGCCAGAACTTGCTCTTTGCAGCTTCGAATACAGTAGCTCTGTTGATGAATGTTACGTACTCATATCCATGTTTTTTTTATCTGTACATATGGCTGGCCTGGTGTATATATTTGTTATACATTTTCGTTATAACCAATAGCGTCATCAATTGTTCTAATACAACCATTGAACTTTCAGTTATTTTTCTTTTATCCTGAAAATACCGAGCTTATCGACGCCATTTGTAAACCAGTCTTTACCTTCCTCTGAGACGCGTTGAAGAGGTGCAGCCTTCGAATGTTCACACAGAAGTTTATGAAGAAATTGTTGAAAAACTAAGTGTTCTTCAATGATTTATGAGATTTCTTGCATCCTTTGGATGACGTTATGAATACTTAAAGCAGAAACGTTTTCAAATTCATTTGGAAAACGTAGGGGCAGGACGGAATTCGCATCTTTTTTAGTTAGTGCAGCGACACCAAAAACGAGTAAGAATAACTACCACAGATGCCTCCAAAGGATAGGCAAAGAAATTATGCAAATATTTGCATCTTTAACAAGCAGACAAGCATTGTGAAGAGGAAATACGTGTCATCAAGTAGTACGAGCTGAAGCCAATACTGATCTAACTACATCCAAATAAGTTCAGTTTAATAGAAACGAAGAGTTTAGATATGAAAAGTAGGGCATAGAGAACAGTACTAAGAGAAGTCATGCATTAAAATTATCAAATGACGTTTCGAGTAACTAGACTCCTCGTCTGTGGTATGAAACAGTGAATCGTGGTAAAGGGAACAGTGAAATGTCTGGTTTATACGTGTAGGAAAGTTAACTTCAATGTATGACTATACGTAATGTAATCTGCCTATATCACAGAAAACGGCTACACAAACGAAAGGGTAACTCGACGTATGGCACGCGTCCCACAGTTTACATATTTAGTACAGAGGATCCCAACTCATTTTTATGCCGGCACACCTGAGAAAATTTAACAGTATTCTCGGACCCACTATAAATTGATGGCTGTTGAGGATAAAAGTGGTCATGCATTTGCGCTAAATTTAATGAAAATTAATGCAAATAGTTTGTCCAACTAGAGGTGCCTGTTATCAAAATGGAAACTTCTCGCATCCATGGATAGGAAACCTTAATCTAGAGTCATTATTAACCCTTTACCGATCAAATTATTTCGGTACCAAAGCTAAATCTAGCGCTGTGTCCGATAAATTGGCTACAACGCTACGTACATGTGTAATAAGCTGCATTTATGTTTCTACGAAAAACTAGGAGCGTTCTTATGAAACAAGATCGTATGGCCCTTTACAGCTGTAGAAGGCTGATAATATCGATCGTGCTTGTCCTCATCTCAAATTGTTGAGGGTGATTAGGGTCATTTTAATGGTAATTTAATACGAAACGTGAGTCTATCACATAATTTCTTCTCTGCATTTGTTAAGAAAGAATCGAGCTGAAGAGAAATAAATGAGCTGAGTCATGTCTTAAGAGAAGAAGAAAAAGAAAAGAAAAAATTTCAATTCCGGAACGTGTCCCATACAACCTACATCACTATTAGAGTTATCTTACTGTACGACTACATCCTTATGATTAAAGGTTGAAACATGTTTTAATTTCAATTTGCAATTTTTAATTTGATTTTCGATCATTGAGCGTGACGTGATCATAATAATCAAAATATTAATTATTATTCATATAAATTGAGTACTTCCTTCTATGTGCATGGTGAAATTTAAAGAAAGACTATAAAACGAGAACAAACAGTAGAGCGTGTTGTGAATTGTGCAGAATGAAACATCGGAATTTCTAAATTGAGTGCAGTGTCGTACTTCAAAACTTCTGTAAGGATTTTCACATACAAGTTTTCCATGCAAAGCATATACTAACGTTGCGACTTGAGCTTCACACTAACTCTGTTAAAACTGGTACAAATCGAAGTCACGAGTCTTACACAGTACGACAAATATTTATTCCGTTAAAGCACACAAAAATGTTTGAGAACGTGTTGGATAGAGTGAACGATACTCAAGCTAATTTCGAAGCTCTATCTTGAATCAGGTATGCATGAGTGAACATGTAGAAGAAACTATTCATTTCTACATTACTAAAGAATTTACATTAGCTTGAGTCTTATCTCAAAATGAAGTGAGGTTTTTGTTCCTAATCTCTTAATTTTTTTTTAATTTCACAAGCAATGAGGCTGGAACCCCTGCAGATAGGTAATTGATTAATTAGTGACCTTTTCTTTCCGTGAGTTTTCTCTAGGCTCCATGGTGTAGTGGTTAGCGTGATGGCCTCGCAGCCGAGAGGACCAGGGTTCGAGCCTCGGATCAGGCAAGAATTTCACGTGACCACGGAGTACGTCCCTTTGGGAAAGGAAGTTTAAACCACACATTTCTCACATCCCTCACCACACCAGGAGTTGTAAGGCATTGAAAACCCAACGGTAAAATGTGTTGGCATTAATAAAGGTTCTTTTCCTTGGTATCGCCTGAGTAGCACCCGGGAGCCGTTCAACACGCTAGGCACCAACCTAGACATCACTTGAAATCTCAAGAAACCCCTAAATGTAGGGAAAGAATACAATGCTCTTATCTGTTTTATTTGTCACATAATGTTCGATGAAACTTTAAATTAACCTTGAATTGAGGTTCGTCAATTTTTTGTCTTATTTATGCCGTACGATTTTTTACTTTCAACCGAAAAAGAAGAAAAAAACAAGCCCTCAGAGCCACTGTTTCGAGTCGAATTTTATCAGTCTTTCTCAATGTTTAGGATCTTATTTTTTACGTACACTAGCTACAAACTTCTAATTTCTCTCTTATTAAAGCTCTTTAAATTTTATACTTAAGAAAAATAATACAAAATCTATTTTCTAACCACTAGCAAAAGCGGAGGGCTTTCTTTGCGACCTCGTTTTGAGTGGAATTTTCCTGTCTTTCATACTGTTTAGGCCTTTATTATTTACCTATGATGCCTATATGCTCTCAAATTGAAGCTCATTAAATTTTTTATTTGAGAATAATAATAAATAAATAATTTTTTTACCACAAGTGCTGAGAAGAAGCCCTCTTGACGACCTCCTTTTGAGTCGAATTCTCATGAGTCTCTCCCATAGTTCCACGTCTTATTTTTACCTATGGCACCTTCAAACTTCCAATTACTTTCAAATTGAAGCTCATTAAATTACTTAATCAAGACAAATAGTAAAAAATGCATTCCTAAGGGGTAGGCATCCCATGCATAGCAATTGATATCATGACGATTCATAGGGCTAGTGCTCCGATGGGACATCACACTGTGTCCGGGCTGAGGACAGAAAATTTTCCGAAAATGGCCAAGTGCATCGTTACATGCCACACCTTTTTCTGTTAGTTTTCCCCTTCTTTTCAAAATACTAGTAAATCTAAACTGAAAAAGTAGTTAATACATATTTCACTGCTGCCAACTACATGGAGCGTCCCAGTCCTCGTACGACCTTCATTTTGGTAGCATTGGATAACACTTTTCTGTTTTTTCTCTTATTCAAATGACTACAAATTTACAAAGTGCATGTACGTATGGATGAATATACAGTACGTATATACAGTACATACTTTGATGTGTAATTTATACACATCTATGGTTTGTCTTCCAACTGTAATTTTCGATGTTACAGTGAATGACGAAGTATACTTCGTATTCGTAAAACATTTCAGATTTTGACCATCATCATCACATCGCAGCGCCGTCCTTCTACCAAATCAGAAAACAAGGTTTTCAGGGTGAAAGTAGTTCGCATTTTTTATGACATTCCTGTATTTTTCTTAATTAAAAAGTGATTTACCACCTAGTGTGTGTCTCTTATATCAAACTAAAAAATTTTCTTTCTCTCTCAAACGATACCAGTGCGCTTAGTTAAAAACTACCCATGTTTAATTCTGTATAATTCTGAATTCTTACACGGAACAATATGCTAATGAATAAGAATCACGACTAGAAGTTTAAATGTGGCTTTTACACTTATTGTTAAGGTTGTAGACTTACTTATTGAAAATCTGAGCTATATGATGCTTTGTATGTGATAACGGGGTATTTAGAACTTGAGCTGACGGTCAGTAAAAAAGGTTACAAATCCCTGAGTGGGACTGGGAGTCACTGGGAGCTTTTGACTAATATGTGCCATCAAGGTTTACTTGAAAAAGATGTGGTGCACGAGCAACAAATGTGTTGCTGCCTGGACATCATCACCCATTTAAACAAAATTTACAAAAAATCGAAAACTATTTACGACATAGTTCTAGAACGCATGAGTGTATAACTCCAAAACTAGTCTAGTTGTGGGGCTTTTGTACAAGCATTCGCCACGTCTGTTGGGGAAGGATATGATCCTTGCTTATTAAACACAACAAAGAACCTTTATTAATTCCAACACGTTTTACCGTTGGGTTTTCAAAGCCTCACAACTACTGGCGGGATGAGGGATGTGAGGAATGTGTGATTTAAACTTCCTTGTCCAAGGGAAGTACTCCCTGGTTACTTGAAATGCCTGAGCCGGGATTCGAGCCCTGGTCCTTTTGACTGCGAGGCCATCACGCTAACCAGTACGCCATGGAGCCTACAAAAACGGAAATGAGGAACATTTTGTTCAAATGTTTAGAAGATGAAAGCCTCAAGAAATTCTCAGCTCTGGAAAAGATGAAAATGAACACGTCTGAAAATGGACGAGTTTTCCGAGTTCACGGACCATGAATTTATTTTATTCACTCAATTACACTTGAGTTTGCGAAATTATTAAAAAAAAGAGGTAATAATTATTCCGTAACCTAGCAGTCCAGTTAATTCTGACTGGGCCTTTGCATGTTGATATACGTTGCAATCATACTGTTTTTCCGGATATAGATATGTATATTAGTGGAACATTTCTGGAAAGGCACTCTATGAAAGACCTCCAAACAAATTTTAGAAAACTAATATCTACCTATCAAGAGCAAGTATTCCGACCCCAATGTCTTTTCTTTTCTTCTTCTTTCTCTTCTTACTTCACCTCTTTTTCTCCTTTCTCTT
>VOMN01001054.1:0-72067 GCA_014899125.1 Orchestia grillus
CCAACGAGTTTTCAGATCAAATCATTAGCGGACTTAATTGCGCCTGATTAGTAGCGTCGATAACCGCGTGAGTAAATTAGTAAATTATCTCACGGCGTTTCACACTCATGCCGAAGCTCGCTACTTCGTGTTCTGCCGTATTCGCACATGAATGAAACTGGTTTTCAAGCTGGCTTCAAAAGTCCCGAGCGATTTTTATCCAAGGCGTGGAAGTCGATCCATGTTAAAAGTTTTCTCAGTCGACCTATAAATTCGAAAATATTAATCAAGGAATAAAATCTGAACCATTCGAAGCCAAATTCTGAACAGAATAAAAAGCGTAATAAAGTCCGGCTAAGACGTTCCTGCGTCTCTTCCGCTGATGCCCCAATTTAACTCGACGCAAACATCGCATTGAAGCGCGAAGAGGCCGTGCAAAATCTCATTAAAATGGGACAGAAATCCGCCATTAGGGAGATCTATGATGAGATTAATATCTATGCTAATCAAAGAGAATCTCTGGCGTCTGAATGTAAGCCCGAGTGTAGGCTGGGAGAGCAAGTCTCTTTTGTTCGCTGCTGATGCAATTAAAGAACGGCACCTGGCGCCTCACCTGCCTTGAAAAAGAGCTTCAGGAGGCTCTCACGGCACAGGACTTCATATTCGAACTCAAAATCTGCCATCCATCTTCGCCTCCACCTTGAAATTCGCGGCTGACAGAGAGATTAATTTTCACGTCAGTTTGAACTTTCCTTCGAGTGAATGACTGTAAGTAAGCATCTTTATTGGTACGAATCTTTTATCAATTAGTTTTCAACTTTCATGATGACATCTTTTAGATTTTATGATATTATGGTCATGTTCTCATGCGGGATTCCTAAATATCCCTCACTGAAGTATTTCCCTCAAACTCAAGTGTCTCATTAGAGTATTTCCCTCAGACTCGGGTGCCTCACTGGAGTATGAAGTTTATTACCCCTAACAAATTTGTGAGTGAAACATATTATCCTAAACAATTTGTAACTACTTGCTCTTTTAACCGTAAATGTTTTGAGAGTAATTACTTAACATTGTTTGTTTTGAATAATTCAACATTGAAATAACTCTCCAAGCCAGTCCTCGGCAGCGCCGTGCCTCGCTCGACGATGAGCGAATTAACAAACTGACGTCGTCTGCGCAACGGTTTCCAAAGCAAACTTCATTTCCCAAGAACAAAAAACCTCCGACTTTTACGGTCGCCGACTTTATCTCCTTAAACTTTCGCGAGGAAATTATTCCTGTTAGGTGATCGCAAGTCAAGCGTTCGCTTCCGACCTCCGAAGAAATGTTTCCGAGAACATCAGGGGTGCGATGTTTAGAGAGCGGCTGCTCTGTTACTTAATTTCGGGCCGTTGTAATTTGAACGTCATTCACCTTTTGTTTGAAAACGGGAGCTGCCTAGCGAGCTTATCGAATAAAAGATAATCCGTTCGGACACACGGAGACCAAATTAAGAGGGGATCCTACTTCAGCTGTTATCTTACGCATAGGGAATTTCAGGATGAAAATATCCCAAATGAAACTGTAGTGCAAGTGTTATAATTTTATTAAATGCTTGCTGAAGCTCCAATTAGGACCTTTATGGCTTTGCAAAGCTTGTAAAAATATTTAATTTGGCGCACTTTTTCAATAAAACAAAAGGCGAAAGTTTCTTTCACGCCATAAAAGTATTTTCCACTGCAAGGATTTTCATTGAGCTTCCTTTTTCATTTTGGTCTTGAAAAATCAGAAGATTTTAAAGGAATGGGAACCACATATTATCGTATTTTTTGTCATTGCATCCTGCTATAAAAGTTTTGCCAAAATCAGATTACAGGAATTGAGCTTGAGGGCATCCTACATCCTCATCAGGCTCCTTATCATCTCAGTTTTCATGACTCAATTATGTGCCGAAAGTTAGCCAAATGATTGTAAATTATCGGATTCGATAATGAGCTTAAGGTCCAATTACTCGGCGTCACTCGCCCATAAATGGCCATAATGGGAACGATGCTCAATTCTCTCGGCAGCAATATAAGGTAGGAATATTATTAGCTAATGCTCATGTCGTAGGAAGGAGTAAAGCTCATCATTTTCATTTTAAAATAATGGAGAAAAAACTTGAGCGTAATGCGTAACACTTTTCTAAAGTAAGAGCTTGTTTTTTCATAGTCTTTAAAAATGCAGAGTTTGAGCTTTCTTTCACTGTTTTCTTCAGAGATTTTTTGTGAAACTAGTTAGGCCTATCATTACTTCCAAACATACCTTTACTCCCAATTGCCATGATGTCTGTCATCTCCGATTTGCTACTGTATATCGAAGGAACACGAAGGAATATCATTCAAAATCGTACTTACTTGGTAATTCAACGTAATATCTTCAGGGCTAATGAATATTTCATCACTCCGTACGCACGGCATTTAATGACGCATTAGAAACTGTCACATTAACGGATCTGATTTAATGCAAATCGAGGGAATTTTTAGATGACGTCATTATCACATCTACATACTAGTCTCAAATCGTCACGCTGAGTTTAAAAGCTTCTCTAACTTTAGCAAAGTAATGAACGCATCATTGGTCGGACCTTTACATGTGTGTAAGTGGAACAGTAGAATATGTGATCCCAGTACTGCTTTAGATGAGCCCTCATTTGTTATTTTTTCATTTATCCCCTCATGTGTGAAAACTTGTTCTCACCTTCAAATTTTGCTTTAGTCGGATTGACTATGAGATATTATATTTCAAACTTTTGCTTTCGAATGGCAAGTTTTCAACAAATGAACTTACACTTGGCCAAGCAATTACATTTACCTTGGAATGAAGAAGTTTTCAGCTCTATATGCCTGGGCCATCAATTTCTTGGGAGAGCTCGAATGCTCGGCAAAATCGCGTTCTCAAGTCACTCAGGAGTTGGGAGTTGGTCCTGACAGCCGCGGTTCAGCGCTTGCAAGTCGCAGACTTGTCAAAATTTTTTGGTCACTCGAGAGTCTTCGGAATCCATTAGTCTTGGCGAACATCTTAATAATTTCCCACATTTTCCATCATATCGGTGAAGTTTGCTGAAAAGCGTTACAACAAAAATGATGGTGGAGACATTATTGAAAATGATTGGACGCGCTGTCGGTCCCTCTTTGAGCCGCGATCTTTTGACGACGTAATTCCCTTCATTCGCAATCACGACGTGCATTAATGAACCGAGTCATTGAATGATTTGCATGAATGCGAACACAATTATCGTCTTGCTAGATAAACTGTAATTAATGAAGAGCGGTCATTGTGCCTGAAATTTCTTTGAAGTTGTGTTTCAAAGAGAAAGCTTGATGCTATTAAAAGAAAATGAGAAATCTTCAGTTCATCGCGACAATGATTCACTCGCTAATGAAAAAATTGTTTCATCTTATCACGAAGTAAATATTTTGAAGGCATGGTGTCTGTAAACACGTTCCTGTCGACGTTCTGGTTAATAAATTCTCGTACGTCAAGATGTTGATATTCAAAATGAAATACTGAACTGGACAATGACGGTAGAGATGAATCTTGTGAATCAGTTCTCAGATTTCAGGTTCAAGGAATAAATTTATGCATTTATGCACTAAAAGGTTCTGTCGAAAACGACTGTGCAAACGTCATTAAGGTCATCCGAGGTCTCATGTTCTAAGTTTCGATTCATTCAATTTTCAAATGTGTGTTTAATTTTCTGACTTTGGACAACGAGTATTTCACATACGGTCGATATTTATAGAACATATTCACAGAATTTCAAAAATTTCACAGCTGAAAATTGGCGTCAATTAGAGGTAAGCGTCACGATTAAGTCTTTTTGAATTTTTTCAGGCATCGAAAGTGTCTAAGGAATTATTCATTTTAAAAAAGTTCTGTGCTATTTATAAAAACATAACTTATCCGAACAACAGTTTTTCGAGTTGTACGTATTTAGATAGAAATTTTTCCCTAAAATTTTTTTTTCCGTGTTGCCCCCCAAATATTGCCTTCGTCCAATTTCACCCACTCAATTATGCTTAAATGGAAATAGCAGGTTTGTGGAGTCGAATATTCACGCAAATTATTGAAAATCGCAGTAAACAACTATTATTGCAGAATACGAATAACACTCGTGCAGATAAACTCTAATTTTCCCCTGCAGCATTTCTGGAGTTATGAAGAGGAGCTGCACTTTGGCTGCTCACGTTCAGGAATGGGTAAACAAAGGGCGCTTGTGTTCGACGATTGCTTTAAAAATGCACGAATATTGCATCCTCGGTCATTTGACTGGGTTCAAAAAGCTATTTTGAGCGGTACATCAAAGAAGCAATAAGCTGGCAAGCGAGGTTTGGCGGAACGCTGCAGCAATCTGAGATGTTCTTTTGCCAATCTATTTCACTGAGAGTGACTCCCATCGTTTGGACGGAAGCAAGGGTGCATTTGTTTCCTTTATCTCAGAAAAGCATCTTGTTTATTCACTTGAACGACATAGCCTACAACTGTCCCTGCTAATACGAGGTATTTTAACAATCTGAAATGAAAACTTCAGGCCTCAGAATTATCTATCCTGTGCACGTGAAGTACAACACAGCTCCCTGGTTTACAAAGAGCAGAAGTTAGTTGTGAGTAAGCCAGAACTCTGTTACGTATCTAGACCATCGTGGTTTATTCATGCAGGACAAAATTTAACAAATTCTTATCTATGGCTCCAAAAAAGTTTGTATACGGAACTTTCGTGAACGGAAGACTCATGAATCGGCGCTGTACTGTAATAACGTTACAGCAAAGACGACGCTGGTTCACTTCTCAGGTTAGAGGACGAGAGACTGCTGCTTATTCTTATTTCACTGGATCATGGAAATCAGGATATTTGAGGGCTTGAGTAGCGTGTCCTGTGTACACACCCTCAGACTCGCGTCTAGCTCACGGCGGGCACCTTATGCAGCGCGCGTGTTTTATTTCTGGCGGGTTACTTAACTTTGCTACCGACAAGCAGTCTAGAATTTTACCTTTAACATTTGCTGGAAAATTTTTCATTGTGAAGTAGCTAGCTCGTAGTATTGACTCCAGGGAGGTAATCTGAAAGTTCCGTTACCTCGAAGCTCAAGCTACGATGAAGAAATTAATTTTGGCGCCGTTATTTGTTACTCGTCCTGGGTGCAGTCAGGCAGTCAAGGAGATCAATGATTAGCGTTTCATTCGTTCCTGAACTTTATGAATTCCTCTCTCTTGTAAATATTCATACGTATCAATACGCTCAATTTATTTTACATCGTCTGTGAAGGCATCCTTCACAGACGATGCATTACGAGTCGGATGATAGGAAACTGCAGTAATTTTGCTTATAAATCAGCCAAAGTCCCACTGAAATCGTCAATATAAACTTTGTTTTCAAATTTAAGAAGCCGACGATCAGAAGTTTCTTTGGTGATTCTGATTCCTTGAAAAATCACTACCTTCATACTCCTGTGTTGTGAGTCCATTGACTTCATTTCACAATGTCGTTGGCGACTCACAACAGATCAAACAGATCTTACTGAAGCAAAGTTTATTGTTACCAAATTCATGATCTTTTAAACATAAGTACATCGATCGGAAATCATGATTTGCTGCTCATTTCGCAAGGCTTACGCACCAAAAAAGAAGAAAGTTATTGTGCATCGAATAGAACCTGAACCCTCGAGACCACCAGTATCACGGGGGTCAACTCAAACATAAAGAAAAACAATTCAGAAATATCGCAGGAATGAAAGGTCTCCAAAAAGTTACAAAACAGCAGTTTTATTCCGTCACACTTTGTGCACAATCTACTGGGTGTTTGCACTCAGAGTTTATCTTTGCAGCGAAAGTATGAGAGTGATACATTAGAGCAGCAAGCTGCGCTTTGGAGATCGCTGGCGCAAAGAGCAGAATAAAATGGTTTTCATGCATGGACTATGGGAGCAGCTTCACGAGCGTTGCATTTCCTTCGGTAATTGAAGTATAATTTGAGACCGCTTCTCGTACTCCCGGCATTGCGATTCGAGGGACAATGAACCCAGGGATATTGGATAATTCTGCTTAATGCAAACATGTCAAAACCGTACTCTCCTGCACTTACTTCAGCTCTCCTGCTCTCTATTTAATTTTAAGGACTTTCGACTGCCGGGGTCGAAATCCCTTCTACAATACGGCGCATGCGCATACGAAAAAATAACTATGTATCTCAATCATGAATCTAATTGCTGTACACTACTTGAAGCGGTCCAGCTATTTATTCACTGATAGAGTAGCTACATAAATAGCAATTACTCGCTCAAATAAGCATGTCCCTCGAAAATTCTGGTTAAGGTTTTAAACGCAAATAGTAATTATAACTATTTAGCATTTATCTATCGAGAGTAAGAAGTTTGAAATAAACACGCACCAATTTTCAGACAAAAAGTATAAAATTTTCTTAAATTTAAGTCATGCGATGCTCGTATAGTTGCTTCTCACAGCAAAATTACCGATAACAACAGCACATGCATTGGAACGCTTACCAAAATTGCTTAAATCCGCGAAAATATCACAGCTTTAAATATGCTTATAAAAATTTTCGGTTCATACGCAGTGCAAATGTAAGTTTGGTGAGTAGAAATAAACTTTACATTATTGATTTGTTAATAGGTTTTCACGACAGAGACATAGCCATCTCAATTTCACAGAAGCATCTTGTGTGACCAAACTTTGATGGATCCGATTAATCTTCATGAATGAAAAAATGTGAATAACTTCTCCTGAGGTTATTTTAAAAGTATTTTTTCGATAAGCTTGTGCAATGTACGATTTGAGAGTAAATTCAGTCAAAACTTTTATTTACTGATTAGTTCTTCTAATCTATTGCTTGCACTATATCCAATTATTTTATTCATCATGGGTGAGCGCTGAGCCAGTACTGCATTTAAAATTTCAGTTAAAAACTGGAATCGTCTGTGCTAAAAGCGCTAAAAATTTATTTTGGTATGTGTGCAAAATTATTTAAGAAAAACCACAAATCCCAGGCGTCCTTTCTCTGACTGCTACGTTGAATTCCTCTCTAGGGGAGAAAAAAATTCTAAACTGATCTCCAAAAGTTTAAAACGCATCTAAACTGAAAGCTTGACGTTCGAGTGCAAAATAAAAACCGAACACATTGGTTCAAAGCACACGTCCAGTAGGGTAACTTAGGTCACGGGGTTTTCATTGGGTTACCTTAATCTCATCCTCATTTACATATTTCACCCCTTTTTCTTGTTGCAGCGTGCAACAGAACCTACCACGGACTGGCAGGTCACAGTTATTTCGTGACGGTGCCCTCCCAACCCAGCGCTCGAGCTCCTCCTGCCACCACTCCGTCAGCGCCGTCACCTCCGTGCCTGCTTACTTTCACGGCAGCCGGAGCGCTGTACGGCGACATCGTGCAGCTCACCTTCGAGAAATTCAGCGTCGGGAAGTACACCGCGAGCTCCAGTCTGAGTGGTGAGTGTGGAGCAACGACTTCTATAGGTGATAGGGCTGTACTAACAGCTCCAGTTTGAGTGGTGAGTGTGGAGCAACGACTTCTATAGGGGTGGTAGGGCTGTACTAACAGCTCCAGTTTGAGTGGTGAGGGAGGAGCAACGACTTCTATAGGGGTGGTAGGGCTGTACTAACAGCTCCAGTCTGAGTGGTGAGTGTGGAGCAACGGCTTCTATAGGGGTGGTAGGGCTGTACTAACAGCTCCAGACAGAGTGGTGAGTGTGGAGCAACGGCTTCTATAGGGGTGGCAGGGCTGTACTAACACTTCCAGTTTGAGTGGTGAGTCAAAAAAATTTTATCCCAGCATATCATAACATTTTCAGAAACGGTGGCAGGTGTAAAGGATGCCATTTCAGTTAAGCGAACGCACAACTGCTCCAAAACCAGGAGGAACAGTGGCGGTTTGGGCACTGAATGAACAGGGACGTAAAATCTCAACTTTACAAAATTTTAGATGAATTATCTCAATCTTTTTCCATGGTTACGTGAGGAAGGTTATGAGCTCTGAAGAGTGATTTAGATTATGAATATCCCAGAAATTTAAAAAGCCATAAAACGGCATAATAATTGTTTTAGAAATTATAATTGTGTTCGTATCATCGACGTGTTTACAAAACAACCCAAAGGCAGTGTTGCATTCATTTGCATCTTTTAATTCAATGGATGTTATATGAAAATAATGATGGTAAGTTGCCTGGAAAGTTTTGAACAAATGCAAGGAAAATATTTATTACCCCATCTAACAAACCTATTTTGAGACTAATTATCATAGATTGCCATTAAAGATTTCTCATTTCGAATGTAAGTAGTTTTTTCACGAATAAATTCCTTTTATCCTTCACTTCAGATGCTGACTTTCAAAATGGAAAACGAAAAGTTTTACTTCCGAGCGGTAATATTTTTTCAGAAAAGGTGAAGATCCTGGAACGGCTAGCAAAAAGTATTTTTTGTTTTGTTTGTGTTTGGTCGGAGTGCTGCTATTGAATCAAGAAATCGAAAATGATTTGCAAAATTTAAACTGGAAATGACTGTAGCAGAGGCTTTTGCCTTCAGATCTAGATCGCTTGGAAACGAAATCGAAAAACGGCTAATTTTCACAATTTGAGAACTTGCAAAAGATTTGGACGTCCCCAAAAGTTCAGTTTATGCCATTTCTACAGATAAAAACGCTCACAACTTGCTAGAAAAACAAATAAAAATGTATTCGATACAATTCATGAGTAAACTTGATCAACTGTAAAGTGACTAATACTCATTTGTGATTAAATTTTAAAAAGTGAACATTTGAAACCGATGGATCATAATTCTGACACAACAGCAATCGCCCAATATGAAGGAGTCTCCGCATTAGCAATGGAAACTTTGGATTGAAGTGCGCCGTTAGAACCCAAAAAAGGCCAACGGGACGATATTGGACCGCTTCAGCGAGGGCTCCTGCTAACTTCTCGTACAAAGCTAACTTGAGCCTGAGCGCAAACGTTCAGAACGCTGTAGGGAGTTTTTGATACAGCGACAAACTTATCGGAAAAATAATTTGGGGGTTTCAGGACGAATGATCGAGAACTGACTCTGTGATGTCAATACGTGACGTTAATTTCAACACTCAAGACATTAATGCAGCGTTGTGCCACTCCAAAACATCGTTTTTCTCATTTGTTTTGACCGCTAAAATCCCCTCTGAAAATCCACGACGCGTTTGAATTAGCGATCCGCGGTGGATCGATGATTCCCATTTCAATTGAGCGGAAAATTGTCTCAGCAAAAAACACGGAAGTTTTCCAGTAAAATTAGGGCTTTTAATAAAATTCAGAGGACGACGAGAATTTTATGTTGATTTATCCCTCGTATGAGCTGCGCACTCACATGCATGATGATGAAAGCTTCTTCAACCCCTTATTACTAGTGAGGTACCTCAGCCTTGGCCCAATTTTTGCCAGGTATAAAAAAATTCATATTTTTCGGTTAGAAAAGCACAGGGACTCTTTTCGAACACCATACAAGGAAATATTGTGAGTTTGGTACCATGTTAACTAGGATTCTCTTAGATACTGTGAGTTTGAGGTAGACTACATAACCAAGTTTCAGATAAGTTTACAAAACTATTTATGTATAAGTTCAGGACTCAAAGGGTTAAAGCGGAGTTCAACACAACTACAAAGTTCAAAGATATCGACGATATTTCACGCATACTGTTGACTGTTATCACACTGCTTGACTACAGCACGTGACTTTAAGTTTCAGAACCTGAAGTGTCTTCATTTATTTTTCTCCCACCTCAAGATGCCGAACATGAAAGCGTAATCAAAGACCTCGTCAAATTAATGATGGAATATGACAAAGCACCAATCATGCGAAGCTTATTAATCTGCTTCTGGAATAATTCATTTGTTCTGGACTCTAATTACAATGCCCTTGTATTGAGAAGTCGCATTCTTCCTAAGGATTTCATCTGAGACAACACATACTCGTATCTGAAGAATTAAAGCTCGCATATTTTAATAACGGGGAACTTTCGTTCTATTCACCATGAAACCAGTATTCTTTGCGATGTGTTAGGAAGCGAAATTGAATTATTGAAATGAATGCTAGCAAACATTCAGGGTTTTAGAATGAACTTTAAATGTTACCTGAAATAACATTCAAGTAAGATGTCCGTAAGCAAGCAAAAATCGTCGCTACCTGCAGTGCCTGTAGATGAGATTCGTACCCCGATGTTAGAATTACATTTTTAACAATACCTCAAAAATCATTCATTGCTAGGTAGTGAAACAAGCAAAAACTTTCAACAACACATATAAAAAATAGAAGGTAAAATATCAGATTTGCATGAAAAATGCGGAGGATTTAAAAACAGTGTTAGAAAAACACAGAGTCTAAAAGTATTCGGCCGAACAGAATTTCATTACTGATAATATTCAATCGCACACTCTTTCTACTGGCTTTCTATTTGCCAAACGCTTGTGGCTATCCTTCACCAGGTTCATTCAAATATCGTGGCGAATTGGGATCCATCCTATGTCGCAGTCCGTTTCCAGTACCTAAATCGTTTTTGTGTGTTTTGCAAAACCGCGGATTTTCATCTCCCGCTACCAATTTTCGATTGAATTGAGGTCTGGTGACCGCCATAGCCATCGTAAAACGTTAATGTTTACCTCGTCCCATCATGCAGGCACCACTTAGGCCTAACGCTTCGGGTCGTTGCCACGTTGGAACGAGCTTCTTCAACTAAGTCCAAGTTTCATTACCCCTAAATGAATAGTCGTGGAATAGTAAAAAATATGGAGTTCCCGTCGGGGTACGAATGCTTTCTGCAGGAGCTGCATGAATCTGATCCCCAGAGAAATTTTGCAACCATCTGTAAAAAATAATGACGCGATTGTTATTTCGAGAAGAACGTTAGCGTAATTCCTGACTCTTTCCCTCAAATATTCATGTGAGTAAACGTGAGAAAATATATGAATCGGTTTAGCTATGAACTCGCATGATCACTTGATTGTTTACCTGAGCAATTTTACGTCTTAATCTTAAGAACGTGTGAGACTTTGAATTCATGTAAGCAGAAACTCTAAATTCTAAAATGAGAAATTATAATCGTATTGTGTTGCAGAAATTTATATTCGAAACATAGTTTACTACTGAGATGTAAAAATACTAATACCATTCAATTGGGTGGCGCGGTACTGGACTATAACAGAAGACATACGTTAAAGAATTATCAGCAATCTGATCCTCATCAAAGGATGGCAACAGCTGCCGTAAATATTTACCACATTCGTAAATAAGGCAAGGAAAGCTCAGTCTTACTTTGTAAGATCACTATCAGTAAATGTTTAGGATAAAAAATACACGTAACGAAAATTACCTCAAAGAATTACCGGAGTATTTCCTATTTCTAATATAATACAATAGTAAGCGAGACTTAAAAACGACCTGTACGATTCATGAAATTCTTCTTTTGTTTTAATCTTGAATTTCTTATATTAGAAATATGTAATACTCCTCTAATCTTCTGGCATAACTTTCAAAACGTGCATTTTTACTGTTATCAGGGATGATATTCACTGATGGTCAATCTAATATTTCCCTACTTCTCATCTTATTTGCAATCGGCACCAATTCGGCCAATAGAACTCCAATCGACGACGAGATGCGATCAAGTAAATAACATCTAAACGCACGATGAATGATGACGTGTTATTCGGCGACGAGTTCTCCACAGTTACCAGAAATAAGAAGAAGATGAAGAAGAGATCAAACTTTCGGCGGGAAGAATTATCGGTAACATGCGTATCACATATACGGGCGCGTCGTACTCGGGTCGCCCACACGAATCCCAATCACACGTAACTCATGTCGATATTTTGCACTTTGGGGCAAACTTTTTCAATGTGGCGCAGGACGGACGCAAGAAGTGGAGTGCGAAGGCAGCTACATCAACATCGAGGAGCGAGTGCGGCGCGGTGGCACCCCGCGTAGTGCCCGAGGGGGGCGCTGGTGTGGCCAAGGCGAAGGCACTAACATCTTTTATAGCGAAACCAACACCGTCTCCGTGAAGATCATAACTGCTCGCAAGGATGACACGCCAGTTATTCATATAAGGTGAGTCTAGTGATAACCACGCAGTGTAAACCATGGAGACTTAAAGGTGAACCAATCCGTTGACCACCTTATCTCCGTGAGGAGGTTAATTCTCCTTAAGTAGCACTTTTCTAAAAATTGATGTTCGCAAACACATCACATTTTTTATTAGTTTTCAATTTTTTCAATTGCGCTAGCATAGTATTGATCTACTGTAGTGTCATTTTACCTACGAAGGAACAAAGGCGCAACTGTAACGTGGTGTAGCAGGTAAAGGTGTATCTCGCTACACGACTGAGTGACTTTCCTGAGGTGATCAGAGGTAATCATAAGATCATACGGTCGTAAAACGAGGCATCGTACGGCGAGGCATGCCTCTGCTCAGAATAACGGCGGTGCGTGAACACTTTTCAAGGGTCCACCATACGACCAGTGAATTTCATGCCGAGAGGATGGATGATGCGATGCAAGATGAATAAATTAAAATACCACAAACGCACACATCAGGTTATAATCCAAACTCTGGTACCCCGTCTTTCTGCTCATCGCAAATGAATCTTCAAATTTAAAAGTGTGTTGCGTACCTTCTCGAGGCAAAATTCAAGTCATGGAACATAACATGGTTCTTCAACGTGAAAGGAAGGCTGGGGTGAGCCTTCCTTTCACCATCTGTTTTTTAAGGCAATATTTCTGTTATTCCAAGAGAGATTTGAATCCGCTGAGTGAAATATTTTAATTTCTTTCCTCGCAACATTAATTTCGTATCAAGCTCGAAAACCTTAGAAAATGGTTAGCTCATAAATTAAAAATATCCTGCACTCTGGCACATTACGAATGAAAATGATTTTAATATCCAGTAAAAACTGTCCCGTTATGCTTGAATGAGGGTGAGATTTTATGATAATTCAACATATGCAAAGGCTAAGAGTCCAAAAAACTGATTAAATTTTTAAGAAAAAATTATTACTTCATTAAAGAAAAGTAACGCTTGTAAGACTAATCAATGTTAAGTGACATAATTTCTAATATTACAGTCTTAATTTGATTACCCGAGCGTAAACATTAAATGAAGAAAGTTCCGCGAATGAACTTGACATAACGTTTTCTTTTCAGTCATTATTTTTGTCACTGAGCGGAGGCGAAGTACCAACAAATTCGTTTGTTTTCAGGTATCGGTTCCTGCCACGTTCTTCTGCGGTTGTCCGGTTTGGACTGAAAGAAAAGCCTAAATTTCGAGGAGAAGCGGTTTCCAACACGGAGTGCAGCAAAATATTGAGAGGATGTCGAACGAAGCCGTGCATTCTACAATCTCCCAATTTTCCAGGGTTTTACTTGAGAAACCTCACATGTTATTACCTAGTCAAAGCCTTGCCCGCTCCTTCTCCTCTTTTCAAACCTGTAATCTCCCTCAGCCAGCCCAACAACCGACTTATTCATGTGGGAGATAATTCCATTGTGAGTCGAATATCCCCAGAGGTGTCCATACAAAGACAGTGTCCTGCCGATCACATAAGCATATACGACGGAGGAGAAATGAAAGCTCCTCTCTTGGTGCAGTTTTGCGGGTCCACATCGCTACCGAACATCACTTCGAGTGGACCAGAGATGCTCGTGGTGTTCCACTCCGCGCCAGCTGGTCGAATGAATCATCCTCCTAAGATGGTCGTGGGATTCGAACTCATAGCTCGAGAACTGTTCAGAAAAGAAGATTCTGGCTCCGATTGTTACGTTCACACGACAAGCTTTGGAGACAAACATGGCGTCATAAGAAGTCCGACGTTCGCCATGCCCAGTAATTCATCATGCGTGTATACCTTCACTGGGAAACAAGATGAAATCCTGTGGCTCTATTTCAGTAAATACTACCGCCAACGAAAGTTTGACGCTAGCTTCAATGATCATGAATGCAAAAATGGTTTGACGATAGAAGAATTTACGTCCAAAGAAAAAATACCAGAGGATCAAGGGGAAACTCTTGGTCGATTCTGTGATGAAATAAACCCTCCGGTGTGCATTAGATCAAAGCACAAAAATAGACTTTCACTGCCATGTTCTGCAAAGGAGAGCTTTCTTTCTAGTACACCTAATGTCACCATAACCCAACGTTTCACAGATGGAACCAGTTTGTCTCCGTTGGAATACGTCCTGCACTACGAATACGTAACTGTCGATAAAGTGAACAGCAAACGCGATCCAAACGCGTGTGAAGGAAAATACTCGTCATCTCTTTCTCGAAAAGGCACCGTCTCATCACCGAAGAGCGTTTTCATGTTCGGCAGAGGGGGGACCCACGCTCTCAATTGTTCACACACGTTTGATATAAAACAGAATGAATACCTCAAGCTTAAACTAACCAAATTAAGCTTCAAAAATTTGTTCTGTAAATCCCCGTACGATTATCATTACGATTCTTATCGTTGTCTGAAATCGTATCCGAGCTCAGCAACTCTGAGAGTGATTGAAGAAGCTAGAGACAATCTGTTCATAGACGTCGGATGCCTGTGCGATAACAAGTCAGTCCCAATATTGTTCACATCGCATGCTAAGTCTTTGAAGATAATCTTCACGGTTAAAAATATGACGTACAGTCAGGACCACAATGACTTCGCCTTTGAAGCAGAATACGAATATGATGCAGCCACAGCATGTCAACACGACCGAAACGTCACAGGCAACTGGGGAGTTCTGCCTCTAGGCAACTCCTCTTCATCAACCCTCTGCGATTTGATCCCTTGGAGAATCAGCGGAAGCAATAACCAGTATATTCACTTGAGTGTACCAGGTAGTCACCCTTCGAGTTCCTCGTGCAACACCAATAATCGAATTGTAATTTTCTATGAAGGAAACCCCGTGAAGTCTATCTGCCCGAGTTCGAACTTGGAGGAAAATAAAATTTCCGTATTCTCCTCGGGGTGGCACGAGCGAGGACCATGGCACGAACAGCAGCAAATTCTATTTCGGTACATTGGAAGAGAACCAGGCTTCTACAAGCTGCTTTGGCTGGAGATAACGAGAGACCCTCAGCCCCCAGCGTTAGAGTCAGTGGCCATTGGGGGCGGCCACAGGATGACGGGAACTGGATCTTGCCCAGCGGAGTGCCCAGAAATTCTGGCGTGCATTAACTCGTCCCTCTGGTGCGACGGTGTGCCTCACTGCCCATCAGGAGCAGACGAAGCCTCGTGCCACCAGTCGGGTCTGGCTTGGATGCAGACGCTTGTTCTCTTCGGAAGCGGGACAGCGCTGACGGTTGTGGCGGTCACAGTCTTGGGTATAACTGCTACCCACGTCGTCAGACAGGAGAAGGTGAAGAAGCGCAAGAAAAAACAAGCTCAGCAGCTCATGACCCAAGAAGTCTTGCTGCCTTTATCCAGCAAGGCAGATTCTTACTATTCCTCCTGACTATATTAGAATTGTGGCCATGTCTTTGTAGAACTGATCGTTTTCTATAGCGCTCATTCACACTTAAGTGTACAATCAATAGGCTAGTGAGATGTTATGTTGTTTGTGTTGGATGGCGAACAGTATATTTTAAACTGAACTGATAGTGTACTGGTAATGATAGATGTTTTGTACTGCTTACCCAGACATGTGAATGAAGCGTTGTAAAGGGTAATGCATAACTGACTGCCCAAATGCTTAACTTTTAATTACTTAACCTTGGAATGGTAACCCTAAGCCCAAATTTACGTGAATAAAAAACTTTTGGTCAATGTGGAAAAACGGAAGAGTAAACTAAGAGGTTTGAGATACCCGAGGCTGCCATTCCAGGGTTAAAGAAAATTTTACTCTGATAAACACTTGCATGAGACCGATAGCTGTGACGATATAGATTAGTTCAGCCACTCCTTAAAATAAGGTCAGACTCTAGCTTGACGACCTTCATGAAGTCAAGATTCCTCATTCTCCTATAAAAACATAATTTGTTTTCATGAAGCTGCTTTTATACGTAACGATAGAAAGTTTTATATATGTAGTGAGCTATGTTAAATAATTTATTGTACTGAATGTGTATGTTGAACGATAACTTAGCCATCATGAAAAAGTTCGGGTAGCAGCCAGATTGCCGAGCATTAATTAAGGGAAGAGTCTTTCTAGCGGCCGACTACGCTCCAGGAACCAAACCTGGCCTCTGACGTCATCATCCTAAGACAATTTGAGGTTATTTCAACCGAAATTGCTTGAGTTCAGCGACCCCTCAGCGTCGCGAACCTCGTCCAAAAAGAGATAAAGTAACTCTTCGAGAGGTCCAACGAACACTGATGTTTTAAAAAAATTGTACAGGGTGGCACAGAAAAACGGGAACTTTTGAAAAACGCAATAAACATTGACTAAATAAAGCAAAAAAATTATTGACAGTAATGAAGCCACTACAAATTGACTCTTAAGAGACAGTAATTCAAATTATGAATGTGTGAAAATTACGTCTAGTAGACGCATGTACACATACGTATGACTGCCACTACGCATTTCGAAAGTTCCTGCTTTCCTACGTCATCCTGTACAGTGTACATGCGACTGGCGAAGTAACGCGCGAGTGTTAGCGAATATTAAATTAGAGTGTAAGCAAGTTACGCGGGTTAAGATCAAGCTCTTTCTACGCGTTTATAATTCCACCTGTTGGAATATGTAAAATTTTTAAGGATTCCGTTAATTGCATAATTTCTAAAAAAATCTTAGAGAAATGTTTATTAATATGTAATGATAAATAAGAACGAGCATTAAGTTAATCCAAAGACGTAAATATGATCACAGGATATATCTAAACGAGTTAAATCGAATCGTATGGCTTCATGAAGCATTGAAAAAACAAACTAGAAGAATCAAAAAGTTCATGACGTTCCTATCAGAATATGTACGGCTGTTTCACAATGGTTGCTTTTGAATATGAAATGCTCAATAATTGTATGCGTACAGGTACGACTATTTTCATAATTTTAGAGGCGATGTGTTTTACGGTTACAGTTATATCTCTCATTCCCTCGTACAGGTAATGCGTTGCATTGAGGGGGAGCACTTCCAGCCTCTCCGTCTCTGAGCTCAAAATTTTAGCCAATAATTTGCAATGCACTGGGCCAATAACTACTCGAATTTTGACCAAATATTCGACCAGTTATTATTCGAATTTTGGCCAATTATTCGCAGGGCAGGCTATCACACCTTCTGCGTACGACTTTGTGGTCGTACAACAAGGACGGCATCCATGGTGCCCATTTCTACGAAAATGTGTTATGATTTTTTACAGAAGACGAGAGCTGCTGTGCGGCAAGTTACTCGGTGCTCGTTATTTCTTATCAGGGACCTGAGTCTACAAAGACGGGATCTCTCGGTGTACGGGCAATCTCCTCCAGGCAAAAATTTCAATAATTAGCCCATACGTACCTTGTTTGCCACCGTACGATGACCAGGATGATAACATACCTGTTCATATGCTAATCATCAATACTGAAAGAGCCTCGGGAAGCGAGGATTGTAAAAATTCCGAGTGGGTGTTGAAGTACTTTTTATCTTCTCGTCCGGCCATCAGTGGAATGTCCTTGGCATGCATCCAGACAATGCCGAACTCTTCAGTTCAGTCGCAAACCCTGGCTCTACCCATAGCATGATTTAAAATATTGATAGATTGTAAGTCATATGGTGTTGTGTGTATTCACTGTGAAAGATAATCAAGACTTGTTGGTTGTGGGCAGTGTAGAAAAATACCAACCCAAGATGAGTTAATGAGCAGGTTATACAGTGGCTTGAGTAGGTTTTGAACTTTAGCTTTTTTGATCTGTTGCGTGCCACATTAAGTGCTCGTGGATGCATACAGCGTGAAGGTGTGCCAAAATACGTTGAGTGATTGACACAGTGTGCCAAAGTTCGTTAGAGTTTCCTCTAAGTGAAGGAACTAGCGCTGTATGTACGGCGGTGTGCAGGACTGGCAAGCCGGGCCGATGTTTCTATCCATGCGAATCCTGACCATGAATAAAATATCAACGGAAGGTCAAATTAAAAATCCCCATAAAATTTTGTTTCAAGGATTGGTCTTCGTTGTTCTGGCTTAAAAAAAGGTAGTCACCATACAATGATGAGCAAAGTGAACAAAGAAGCTGAAATTTTAGGATCAATTTCCCTTGAAAGATAAAAGGAGGCATTAAAAATATCACAAATACTCCGGACAAATTTGTGATGACATTATCTCTAATAATATAAGCCTAATTTTCACTGCTTATGTTAATTGTTGACTTGAAGTATGCGAAGTAACTTAGGAAAGAAAAGAACGAGTTGCCGAGACCATCCATATCTGAAGCATTTATGAAGAGGATTATTTTGAAGATAAGGCTGGATTTAGCCTCTAAGGAAAGACTAGCAACAATCTTATGCATATATGGCATAAGAATACATCTAGCGTGCTGCAAAAAACTAGCAGCACCCTCATGAAAGTGGACTTAGAAATCGATACAGACGGTAAAGCGCTAAATGATCTTCCACAGGAAAGCGCAGTGCATATTTGTGAAAAGAATACACTATAGAATGTGAAATGTTCGTAAAATGTTTGTATGTGTATATGCACGAGCTCACTCGCATGTAAGCTGGAAGGATTTAGCGGATGAAATATTTTTTGTACAATTATCCACTCCTAAACATATTACGCTCATGTACGTATTTACTCTTTTTGAATTAACGTGAGCTATATTTCATGTCAATTATAATTCCCATTTTCAACCATGCATTTGCTACTTCAAAGTAAATACCTTTGAGACTTATTAAATTGATATTCTCATCTTCTAAAGTATACTGATAGACCATTAGTGCGAGGTGAGCATTTATACGTACCTATATATACATATGCATTTATACATACATATACACGTATATAGCATGGCATGAACAGTCGAACGTGAATCACGATATAAAGAAAAAAAACTCATAAGGTGTTTCATGAACATCTTTTACGAGGCTCTTTTTCTCTTCTCGTCAAGAACATCGGAAGCTTCGCGAAAGATTTATTGCCCAAAACTTCACTTAGAAGTATTACGGTCTTTATTTTTACTTCTGCTTTTAATCATAAAACGCTAAAATTGTCCTAATATTTGTGTCAAAACAACGTCAAAATTATTCTAGTTTTTGTGTCAAGACAACGCCAAAATTATCCCAGTATTTGTGTCAAGACAACGCCAAAATTATTCTAGTATTTGTGTCAAGACAACGCCAAAATTATCCTAGTATTTGTGTCAAAGCAACGCCAAATTATCTTAGTATTTGTGTCAAGGCAACGCCAAAATTATCCTTGTATTTGTGTCAAGACAACGCCAAAATTATCCTTGTATTTGTGTTACGACAACAGCTAGTTTTATACAAAAATTTACCTGCAGCTCTCTGACACTGTCCAGTATTGTGTCGGTGGACTTTTAGAACTTTTAGCAATTAGTACTTTTATTAATTTTCGATTAGATTGATGACACGGTAATTTGATCAATTCGGTTGTCAATTAATGATTACTTCGATGTCAAGGATATTTGATCGATTCGTAATTTATCAATTATTGATCAGCTCGATCTCAAAGATAGTGGATCAATTCGTTAATTTTTCCAAAAATGATCAGTTTCATGTCACTGTTATTTAATCATCTCTTCATGAAGAGGTGAGAGAATAACCTCATGAAAGGATATATTGCTACTTCCTATTTCATAGAGCATATAATTCCGATATGTTGTAAGTTTTTCATCAAGTTTTTATACGTCAGTTTGTACTTCAACTTTGTTCTTTGTGAAATTACTCGGTTCAATGCTCGGCTTGTTAATCGTAGAATATTTCGACTGATAACACCAGGTAAAGCAATTTTTTTGGCAGGTTCGGGCAGTTGTTTTGAACATGGTTTTCCCCACTGAATAGAACTGATCCCAGTTTAGTCTACAAAGTGAACTTTTTCAAACATGGCGTTTTCGCATGATTAAAAATCACAAAATACTTCATTTACAAGATTTGTTCTCATTTTCATAAGTCTTTAAACACTTTAATCTTAAATTGAACGATGCACGAAAACTGCATGACTATAATGTCTGTTTTAAATTATTTTGTTTTTACGCAGGACATAGCTGCTGTAAGATGAAATTGTTTGAGAGTAGCTATGGTAAAACTTTGTGCAAGTAGCTTTTCTGGAGTGTGTTACGTGTGTACGACCACGCCTGACGCTCCAACTACAGGCAGCCATCATACGTGCACGTACACCACACCCTGATGACGTTCTTCCGTGACCTTCACATCACAGTAAAATCGTTCTCCTCGCTCTTCACTGACAGCTCCAGGATTTTCTGAGTAGCTACAATGCGGTTTCATGTTCCTGTTACTGTCAAACGCTTTGTAGATCTCCGTTAATTTCTGGAAAATTTTAGTGCAACTTTTCACATTTTATTTAACGTCTTTAAAAGGCGACCACCCATTCTTCTCAAGTTCTGGCGTTAGGTTGATGAAATGTTCATATTTATGAGCTACCAAATTTTTAAGCCATCAAACACACAGGCCCTGTATTTTTTTATCAATGGTCCAGAAAATGCCTAGATACTGTGAATGAACAGACCCCCTTAACTGGTATAGCTTGCGCTAAACTGATTCATTTAAATCCAGTTTAAAGGGTAGGACGAAAAAATATTATCTTGTTCCCGTCAAGGATTGGCTCACATAGAATGCTCAGACCTCCAGGCTTGACGTCAGATCTTGGAGACCGGTTCGCCTTCGAAGCAGCAATCGAGCTATGCTTCTACTATCTATTTCTCACTACGCCCTCTCTATGCTTCTCTGCAATGCATGCACATGCGCAGAGCAGGTGTGCTTTGTGTGCCCTCGTGGCTGGCCTAGAAGGAAGCATGCCATTTTAAGGCCAACACAGATAATCCAATTGTGTATGTCGAATAGCAACAACTCAATGACTCTATATTTGCAAGTTCACTTCGAAAAATAACTGGATGCCCAATTAGGACCGCCAAATAAATTGCCATTGTAGAGAAAGAAACACTTAAGCTCCGCTTTGAACTATCGTTAAATCAATAAACAGTCATTCTGCAACTGGATTGTTCATAGACAAGAACTTCTAATTCCTCTAACAAACCGGAAAAGTTACAATACACAAAGCTTCTACCACTTGCTTCTTGTTCTTTGCTTCTATCTTTGCTCCATGTTCGACAGTTTCCGACGTCATGTTGGAATGAAATCTCTACTTCATTTATGATCTCGCCGTTATCATCTTGTCCTTACATCAATAAACAAAAAATCACTTCGTACTTATGTAGCTACAACGATTCGGCACAATCTCAATCATGCATCTTACGACGGTGTCATACATACATACACCACGGCGCAGTGGCACCGCGTTGTGCTTACGACTTGTAAGCAGGGGTTCGATTCCCGACAGGAGCAGCATGATATTCGCGGAGCCACTGAGTGCTTCCTTTGGAAAGGACGCTTAAACCTCGCATCACTCACGCGGTAGTAATAACGAGGCATTTAAAACCCAATGTTATACTGTACGTAAGCTGTGTTGAAATTTATTGTTTTTTCTAGTCGAGGAGAAACTCAAACAAGATTTTGTGTACCGAGATGTCGTGCAAGATGCACGACGTCTTTTCTAGTTCCAGCTTAAAACTAAAATTAAAGTGGTAGTCGATTGTGTTTTGTTCCTCTGAATTTATTTTTTGAATCCTTTCTTCAACACATCACTTTCATGTTACTGATAAGATGATGTATTTATGGGAAGCTAAAAGCCACAATATGTTACTGATTAGTAAAATCAGCGATGGAATTAAATAGAATTTGAATAAAAATGTATGTATTGCACAGACAATGTTCGTCGCAATGACAAAAGACTACGCGAATACTATGAAGGATGAAAGTTCTCATGTTATAGCACATGTGTGTAAATCAACAATTCATAATAACATGCCTGTTGTGCGTAATTTCAGTCGTAAGCTACGACGCTCAAAGTCGCCAATAATTATAATCATATTAGAACATGCCTACCAGTGTGGTGTGGGTGTTAGAGCTTGGGATCTGGTCTGGTTTATTTGAGGGCAGAAATGACCTCCACCAAGACGGACTATACATTAAGATTACATGAATAAGTTGCAGTCTGCATCTAGACTTGCCTCTGCAAGGTTACTCCCTACAAAAATGTAAACATTTGTCTATAATTGGAACTCTTTTTCTCGATTAAAATAGCGACACGAAGCGACCGAGTGGATAATGAAGCAGAGCACACGTCGCCAGCGTCGAATAACTGTTATAAACTAACCAAAATGAATGGCCGCCACCCAACACCAACATTCAGTCCGAGTTTGTCGATGCGCGATCGTTTACGTGAAAATAAAATGGTAGTGAAACGAATTTCCAAGACCCATTGACTTCGTGTTTTACTAACTGTAATTAAGTAATTGTAAGATGTGCATGACTTTAGAAATGTTAACAGTGTTTATCGATTTAGTTCCAACCGCTTGCCAAAAAGTATGTCCTGAAAAAGTTTTAGTGCGAGTATTTTTGTATGCAGTTTTCTAATCGTCAATAGAATTTTTATTTAAATGCAAGATGAATACAATCTTGTTTTTTTACCATGTACTCCACCACTGCTCACACTCGTACAGCCAACTATCACAAGACGTCAGTGTTTTTGAGCAGGACGCACGCGTAAGGAACTGCGCACTGAGAAGTGATGTTAAAACGACTGCTTTTGTACGGCCATCGGAAACAAGTCGTAAAGTGGATACGTGCAGCAGAAAAATAACTGATATTATCACGATTCCAGGACTGAACGCTGAAATGGATAGTCCATCTACACTGAAAAGAATTATGGGTCGTGACTCACTGTGCTGAGTCATGGTCAAATGTTAGTTTTTATTCCCCAAGACTTTTTTATTTCGATTGCATCGGAGGTCTCATAAAGTGAGTCACCTTCAACACACTACAGGAAAATTGGGAAGTGCTGACTCAGAGAAGTGAAACAATTTTAAGACAAGTAACGACTCGGAAAGTAAGCCACCCGAACACAATTTTCTTTCCAGGGAATCTGTGTTCGAGTGCGCTGAGTTCTTTTTGAGAGACGCACCAGCGAATGCTGCTCACGTTAATTTCATTTCAATAAATGCAACTCTTTAAAGACTCTATGCAAATACGCTATAGATTCGGTGTAATTCTTCCTCCAACTCAATATATTTCCGATTGCAAAAACTGAAGCTCAGAGAAGTATCAAGCCAATTGATGTAGAGTTTATCAATTTTAAGAAGAGCCGTTAACTTTAGAATTTATTAAGTATTAGTAAGGATAGCAGCACTCTAGTAACTCACGACTATTTCACACCGAAATAGTAGGGACCATTTAGTATGGACTTTGGAGAACGAGGAATCGATGCACAAGGTGTGTTCCTACACAAGATCCCCTGCGCATAAAAATAGCAGCTTAAAAATGAAGACGAAAAAAAAAAAAGAAATAGCGAGGAAGATGTGAGCATTCAAGGAAGTAAAGTAGGCACGGAAGACAGAAGTCCCACAGACCTATCTATAGCTGAGGTAACCTATGATACATGAAGAGTGGCTCAGGATGAAAATTACTCGTAATACGATCCTCATAACTCATAAATACGTCCAAAGGATCTGAAAAACAAAAATGTACAAATACAATATATTCAACAAATTAAGCAAAAATATACAAAGATTCGAATATTAGTCCCTCGCAATATTCCCTTTGGCATTAATAGAAAAAGTTTTTAAATTCCCGACGAGCCGTTCCTGAAAAAAATTCACGTCTGTAACGTCAGCACGATCTTCCACCGCATGGATCTGATCCTCTCCAACCAATAAAATCCCTAAGGGATACTGAACACCTTGAAATTTCAACAGCCAAAATACCTGATGAGAATTGTGCGTTGCACTCAGCACAACAGCATGCCAGGTTCACGAGGTCGGCCCATGAAGCGCAATGCAAGAAAATAACGTCACGCGAGCTAAGCCTAGCTTGAGCAGCATTAATTTTCATTCCATTTTACCTCACATAAAGTTTGAGTCAAAATACGCTTCCATCAATTGTTAAAAATAGGTTTGGCGCACTACAACATAAAATGAATCGAATACTTTACTGGGAGCAGAAAGCCAGAAAATGAAAGCTTCGACGTTCAAAGAACCATTGTACTCAAGACTGCCAACGCTTAATTTTTGTAAATAATGAGTAAATCTTATTAAAACAAAGAGGAAATACTGAATCAAAAGATTTTGGCGAGTGAAAATCGTGAATTTTTTCTTGAAATTTGTACATGGGAAATCAGCTTGCATTTTTGAGAGGAGGAGCCTGTGGCTTCCGAGAAAAGGTGATCGATTACTTCTCCATAGACCAAATTATATTGGCTATAACGCTCCCCGCATCCCTGTGCGAGACACTGAGAGCAGCCTCGTGAACTCGTACATGTAGAGTAAAATTGGATTAAACTTTTGAAGAGAAATCAGCAGCATCCTCACGAAAGTAGATTTTGATATAGACGCAACCATACAACCACACATCACCTCGCATTGGAGGCAGAAAGAGAGAAGGCGAAGAGAAGTGGAGCGGTGTGCATCGGTGATAAATAGGCAAACCCTAGCGACATTGTAAATACATAGCGGGTAGGAAATGGAAAGATCTGAAACTACTAGTTTTGCCAGCGTAGCTGCCTAAAATATGCTATAAAATCTCGAGCGTCAAAAATTCGACGGGAAATGAAGCGTCAACAAGCGTGCGTGTGTTCTCATCCAGAAGATAGTACGTCGGACACCGACGTGTTGGTGGCCTGATCAACGTAATGGCCTGATCAATGTAATGGCCTGATCAACGTAATGGCCTGATCAACGTAATGGCCCGATTAATGTAATGGCCCGATAAATGTAATGGCCCGATTAATGTCAAGGCCTGATCAATATCAAGGCCTGATCAATATCAAGGCCTGATCAATATCAAGGCCTGATCAATATCAAGGCCTGATCAATATCAAGGCCTGATCAATATCAAGGCCTGATCAATATCAAGGCCTGATCAATATCAAGGCCTGATCAATATCAAGGCCTGAACAATATCATGGCCTGAACAATATCATGGCCTGAACAATATCATGGCCTGAACAATATCATGGCCTGAACAATATCATGGCCTGAACAATGAAATGGCCTGAACAATGAAATGGCCTGAACAATGAAATGGCCTGAAAATGTAATGGCGTGAACAATGTAATGGCCTTCAAATGTATTGGCCTGATCAATATAATGGCCTGAAAATGTAATGAAGAGGAACTAGATTGATGCACACAATAGACCCGAAAGATCGTTAACAGCGAACCAAGGATATCATTAACTGCTACTTTGTTCTACCGAGAAACAACGACGGAGAGAACGACATGGAGATCCTCAAGTACAGCGCACTGTGTTTCGATAGGTCGGCAGTCTCTAATTTAAGCTGGGAGACGATCCACAGCATACCTCAAATGGCTTCATTTCAGAAACAAATCCACTCTAAATTCTTTTAACTGGAACATTTCAATCCGTATTTTCGCTCAAAACATGCCTAACAAACCTTCGCCAACAAGGGACACAAAAGGACATCTCTCGCGATAAAGAGAGGAATTAGGGCACTGTGGCCCGATGCTCGGACCAAGTTAACCGCCGTGTTAAGTAAGAACAATAACATTGAGACTCGGAAAGGTGCATTTTTCACGATCAACACTCGAGAGAGACATTAACGCTCGTTGCACAGCGACTAAACCTGAAGAACCCACGGGCCGTCAAGCAACGAACTGCAGATCACAATTATCAAAGCGCGAGCTCACGTTACAACTTAACAAACTATAAAAAATAAAGCGAAAGAAATAGAATGTCTACGACTACAGCGCCTTTGCCCGCTAATAACAAAAATATGTAACGAACGAGAACGAATAGATACTGAAGAACAATGAAATTAAATTTCAACATAAATCAACACTAAACTCGGAAACAATTCGGCAGGTACAGATTCAAGAAAAGTTTGGAAGATTGGGCATAAATTTTTCCCAAACTCTTTCAGGAATTAGAAATAAATTTTTCAATAAAAAACGATTGAAAGTTTCGCTAGCAATACTGCGCCAACAACTACATGACAGACGTGACTAATTAGCTAGTGAGTCGCTAATTCTCTTTCCTCAGTTGATGAAGCATGATTAGATAAAACAAATTATTTTGAGGAAGTGCTGGCAGCAATAGCGTGTCCAGTGCTATCATCATCATTTCAACAATTGAGTAGGTATACTTTTTCGCTTGTTTCAGGAAATAAAAACTTAAGAAAAATTTTCAAGACGAAGTGCAAAATACAGAAATATTTTCCCGACACTTTTCTCAGATTTATTTTCAGGCAGTCCAGAAATACCAAAAACCAATCAAAATATTAGAACGTACAGAAGGAACAACAATACTAGAAGAATACCACAATTCTAAAGCAACGATGCAACGGACCATTTCTACACCCTGACTTGCAGCGCAGCCCTGGAGTACAATTTAGCACGATCTCATCATCTCTTCCACACTCTCCTGTAGTACCTGACAACGAACGGCACCACGGACAGCGTGATGCCCACACGCACAGGCGCGAACACTTTATGCACGGCATACGCAACGACGAAGGTGCTGACCCCAGCTGCAACGTTGCCTGTGGTGCTTAGTTTGTTGGCCTTCACGCTGCCATCGTCGCTGCCGCTGGTTTTGTTGAGCAAGGACTCAGCATCACCAGCATCACCACCATCGCCAGCATAACTACCACCACCAAGAGGCGCGGGCACGGCAGTCTTGGTAGCTTCCGACAAGTCGATGCCCAGCCATTGGATGAACCCCACCATGTCTATTCCACTGCACATATTTAGGGTACACAGTTAGAGAAGTTAGGAATCAAACAGACTTAATCAGGCGTCACCGAATTCTATACACAGTTTCCATGTTCCTTCGGGTATACTTCGTTTTAAAATAGAAATCGGTCACTTTTGATAATCTACAAAGTAGTAACACAATAAAGATTAATTAATTAATGTACAGGTGGGAGAGGCTGTAACACCTCAGTTGCTCATTTTGGTATTGATACTTTCATTACCTCTCCTAGAATTTCTTACACTTATTTCGAAAGGGTTCGCATTTCAAAAGATTGAACACCAAAGCAGGCAGTTGTCCGCATAGCCACCACTCAGCTCAACCCGCACTTTAAAAATTTCACGCGCAGTAAATCAACTCTTCATCAATAGGTGTGAAGTGGTTCATCGATAAAAATTATTCATGCGGAAGATTTTCAAAATATGGTAATAACAAATAGTAGAAAACTTCATCAACTCTTACAGTATTGACCGAAAAATTAAACGCTCTGCCTAAAGATCACAGGAAATACTGTCATTATTGTTAGACAAAATTCAGTAGAAAAATTACATGCTGCAAATTAAAATTTCCATCACTCTGATACGGGAAGTTAGAAAAAATGATGATGCACTCACTTGAGACATGGAGAACCAAACTGGTATGAAATGACCACTAGCAGTTAATCCAAGATCGAACATTTCACAAGCAAAAACTCCGAAATGAAAAACGAAAGCATAATTCACATTTGTGAGACAGATAAAACATTTCCGCTTGTAAACTTCTAGAAGAAAAGCTGTTAAGGAAAAGCTCACCTGGACACAAGGAGGTAGAACAACCCTAACGAAGCTAGCGAGATGGTTACATGAAACACAATCACTGCAGTTCCATACTCTTTGACAGCCCGCTTGATTTTCTGACCAGAAGTCAGGACTTGCTCACGAGAGTCTGCCGCATTTGTATCCAAATTGGTCCCGGAGTTTTCCTTGCCATGTGGAACAGAGGAGGATGAAAATTCGTGGTACTGGACCAGAGACGGTGATGACGACGACAGCAAGTTGATCAAGAAGGGCGTGCGAGACGCGCGTGCCCGCCAGCGGTGGTTGGCCACAGAGGATGTAGGAGGACTTAGTTCCAAATGGTCGACAGGAACGCGAATGTGCGGCACTGAATGGATTCTGGGCATGGAGCTGTGAACAGAACTCTCTCCTAGCATGAGGGGGTGTGATGCAGGATCTAAAACGGTGTTAAAGTAAGCAGCCGATACAGCTATATTAGAGGCACTGACACTCTGCAACCGAGCAAACCGACACTCAAACTGTGCGCTCCCACCTCGCTCAGGCGGTACGTCAGATGAAGCTGGCATTTTCTTCTTCTCAGATTTAGCTTTGCTGGACAGGGAGTTCTTCTGGTAGTGGTGTTCATGAAGATCTGAAGAGATATACTTGGCGTTCTGCGACCACTGACCTCCGGGCATGGATAGGTGGCCAGACCGTTCACCTCTGCCATCTGACTGGACAGGCTGAGGTACATTGGTCTGCATTACCTGAAGGAGGTAAATGACATCTCGTCACTAAGTCCTGCTGTCTAATTCATTGAAAAAACATGCAGTCATATTTGCACCCAGTTAAGGTAACATAAATACAGCGAGACAAAAGATAAATTGAAAGTAGCTTGGCGATTGAAAAAACTAAAGTGTGAGGTAAAGTGAAAAATTTAGACTAATGCTAAATAAAGAAAACTTACAATAATAGGGACATTTTTTCCATCACACAGAAAGCTGCTCACCTAATGGAATTCAAACATCATTTTTAATGAAACCAGCCAAGTTCTTTGCATAAAATTTCTGACACTACAAAGATGGTTCCATGTTGAATAAGCTGAATTGATTCGTGAGAACAAATCATATTCACCATCCTCGAATCGGCATCTGATCCAGAAGTGACAGGCTAAAGTGCATGCGGACGATTTTACACTTCCCCTGTAATACACAACCAAGACTTCATAAGTAGATGAACTGAGAGGCATCAAATTTTGCTGAACTCCAACAATGGCCACCACATCGATCTCGTCGTGCAAGGACATTAGACCGAAAGCTGTTCATTTTCTTTACAGATTTAATTATGAAACTTTTTTTAATAAAATGCATATAAGATGCACAGAGTAATTACCAAGTGCTAGGGCTGCAATAACTGATACAGAGAAAGAACCAAAATAACAGCAAACCTAACTTACAAATATTTTGGATAAAACTACAAGTATAAAGGCTAGTTTTAATAATAATTTAGTTAAGTTACTATTTTTAAGTCCAATTCGAGCCTTTTATGATTCTCCTTTATTTCCCAACATATATCCTAGACTAAAGAAAATAATTAATTTACTATAGTCTCAATGAACCATAATCATGATACAATGGTTGAGGAATGAGTTTTGAATTTCTGCTCCATTTAATTATTAAAAAAAACAGCATAATTACAAGCAAGTAAACAAGATGATTTTAGTTTTGGTATAATATAGATATTTTAATTAGGTGTTAATTGATATTAACCAATACTCACAGACGACAGAGAGCAGGCGCTTGTTTGATCATACACAGAGGCATGTCTGTCTTTGGGAGATGTCCCAGCATTAAAAGAACTGCCAAAGTTCTTGGTAGCGCTTGAGTCAATGCCTCGGCTGAATACTGGACCTGCCCCTGCTTTGTTCAATTTGGCAGCAATATGGGCCGCGCTGGTGTCACGCTGACGCTGCGGACTGAATTTTACCTGCGGGTTCACAGCTCGTCATTTTATCAAGGATTAGAGAACAGTTGGAATGAAGTTCAATCAGTTTAACAAAAAATAATAGCAAGTGTACAGGAAAGAAAAATAAGGACATGTATAAATTGTAAATGTACAGAAAAATTGGATCAGGAACTTCTAATTCCATCCCAATTACTACTGAGTACAACTCCACAGTAACTTTATACAGCAGAAATAACAAGACTAAAAGGCAAAGATGTCCACTTATAAAATAAAAAATGAGGTTAAGACAGAGCTAGTAATACATTATCAAAACTGAACTTTACTATCTGTGTCATACTTGGAGACACCAAATTCAACTTTTCACACAAGAATAGTCAACTAAATACCAATTATGTGAAAACTACACGTCAAACCCAACATGGCTTTAATTTTATGTTGCCAAATTTATGTATGCAGTGCTTAAAAGGAAAAATTTGAAGATATTTTGATGGTTCATAAGTAATTGTTGGCTTACTACTATAGCTGATAAATATTTTCCATTAGGAGTCTCACAATTATTTCATTCATACAATCACCTTTATTCAAAACCTATATTCACCCAATCATCAACCAACTCCCAATATCATTTATTAGTCACCAAAGCATGAGTAGTACCTTTGCATACAAAGTGCCTCTTAAAACACCAACCCATAACTGTATTGCTAGATCAGTACAAAAGAAAGATAGCTGTTTGAAGAATGATAAAGACAGGATACACACAGCAATAGGGTTCATATGAAACTTCTACAATATTACACAAGCACACACTGATTTGTACATTTGTATCACTGAACTAAATTAAAAAAACTAAAGTATTTTGAAGTTATTCCTGAAGTTCTTTCTTGCTCAATTTGAAAAAATTAGCTGTGATAAGTCATAAATCACACATTTAGCAATTCTGCTCATAAATTAAGGTTGAAAAATATCTATTTACCTTTTGAGATTCTGCTTCTTCAGCAAGATTTGCAGGAATTCTCAGTTTGCCAGCAGAGGTGTGACAAAGCTTCACAGTATCTGTAAGAAAATACAACATTATCATTTTATCCATTCTATAAACTATGCCTACAAATTTTAAAAAATTGCATTTAAGTGTGCCTTTGATTATTTTTTAATATAAATAAGAATTAAATTCATTCACTGCACTGCATAGAAAACAGGAATAGAAGATTGTTTTTTCACACCAACATTAAACTTTTCAGGAATGAATATCTATCTATATTTTTTATAAATCTAACTATGAACTAAATTTTTTTAATCAGTTTCAAAACCTAGTAAGAATAAGAAACAGAGTCTAATTTAGCTTATGGTACAAAATTATAATTTTCTTCTGACAAGCTTAGCATAAACTTCAGCTTCACGAAAAATTTCTTAACTAAACTAGATACAAAAATTCATAAAAAATATTCTACATACATTTAAACATAGCCAACAACTCATAATAGAATAAATTTAACTCAAACAAACAATTAATATAAAATAATAGAAGTTTAACTTTGTCATTTACCTATCTAGTTACACAGTATGGGAAGAGAAGGATGTTTAAAGTATGCTATTTCAGCCACTTAGCTCAATACACTCTGAAATACCTCAAAACTCCTGATGCAATAAAGCCCAAAAATGTCTAATTATCACAAGAAAAATAGAATAAAATCTGCAGGATTTCACTACCATAATGTCAGAAGTTACTTATGAAATCATTCACTTGCTCAAAGCTATTGTTCAAAGAAGTAGAATCAATTTTCAAATTCACACAGATTTTAGTTCAGTTAATACAAATTTTGTGTCACATGCACTTTAACTCAAACTAGAAACAATGTAACTACAACTTTCTTGAATGAATAAATTTATACAAATATGACCAAGTAAGACAATAATGCATTAAATATTGAATACCCATGAACTGATGCATTATTCATTAAAACCACAATTAAAATTAAAATTTATTTGAAGGAAATTTGCTCTTTAATATTTGTACATGTGTTCACATGTATCAGAAAATGGTGCTTCAGGTAACACAAGAATTCGAACTGATGAAACCACATTGATAAATATACCTTTGATGTATCAGCAAGTCTATTGATGATAATATCTAAGAGGCAGAATTGACAGTTATAAATGATTGAAATATCCCTTTTACTTTCCGTTAAAATTGTGGTTGACAGGACGGCACATCCATTAATGATAATATTAAAGATCAACATCTGATTCGCGATGCATGGAAACAAGTATACCTATACTTGATAGTAAACATTATTACCACGAAAATAAACTTACTGGATAGCAAATATTTACTGGTCGTAGGATTAAGAAAAGCTGGGTACAAAGCCATGATGGTGCACAAACAGGAAAATCACGATGTAGAGAGATTTACTAGTGCCGAGACGCTCTGCTCACTCTTATCGTGATGCGACAACAGCAGATATGAGGACAGAATGAAACCTCCGCGGTCCGCGATTCTGCAAAGCAGCGAAGGTCAACAAACGCTCCTTAGCTACGGAGCTGCGAATTGCCCCAAATAACTTTGGGAAACTGCCAAGTACCTTCTGCGCACCACAGATACTAGCCGTATATTTTAAGAATTGTGTAACCGTAGTGGCTCAAAATAACTTTCACGCAATTTCTCAGCGGAAGAATCAAAAGATTTAGAAATACCACGATTTAATTCAAACTCTAACCTGAAGTTATTGTGATTGTCTCATTTTCTCGCATATGCTCGTTTCTTCATCCGTGTCATACTTCTCAATAACTATATTAGTCTCAATGATTAGTATTGTCTGAATAATTAGTATTAGTCTCAATATTAAGTTTCATTAATACGCAGAACATGAATTAACTCAATTTCTTAAGGTCGCTCTATCTATGTACACCATAGGGATCTATGGTATAGTGGTTAGCGTGATGGTCCCACAGCCGAAAAGACCTGGGTTTGAGGCTCGGCTCAGGTGAGGCTTTTCACGCGACTGCGGAGTACTTCCCATGGAATAGGGAATTTAAACTACACATTCCTCACATCCCCCACCACACCAGTAGTTGTAAAGCATTTAACCCAACGGTAAAACGTGTTTTAATAAATAAAGGTTCTACCGCCATTATCTCCAGTTAAAAGTATATGTTCAGCACGTAAAATCACAGTAAACTTGAATCCATTGTACTGCATCCATTGTACATGTTGCATCGGCAACAGTTTTTCTTATCAAACGGAAACTTTTGAAATAATTCAAATCAAATAAATTATAATCGACTAGAATCATATGAAACAGACAAATGAAATGCAAACAAAGCAGCGATTAGAAAAAATCGTGAATACAAAATCGTTTAAGAGTTGAAGAAAAACTAAACATTCTAAGCCAAAACAAGCAAAGAATGCAACAGAAGAGAAGAAAGAAGACTGAAGAGAGACAATACTCTTGTGGGAGACAGAGCCAAAAAGAGAATCTTTATTATTATTAATTCCAACACGTTTAACTATTGGGTTTTCAATATCCTACAACTACTGGCGTGTTAAGGGATGTGAGGAATGTGTGACCTATGCTTCCTTTTCGAAGGGAAGCACTCCCTGGTTACGTGAAATTCCGTGCCTGAGCCGAGATTCGAACCCTAACGTTCCAGCTGCGAGGCTATCATGCTAACCAGTACGCCATGGAGAAATTTGTGCATTTCCACGGGCCTAAGCATGCATTTTAACACTATTCACTCTATTTAAAAAAAGAAATATCGTTGCATACATCGAGCCAAACTTTTCTGCAAGGGAATTCTACGATCACACTATATAATAATAGCCCAGCGTTGCTAGGTTGGTTGGCTGGTTGGTCGTACCATCTGTCTCTCTGTCTGAATGAGAGTTAAGGATTTAGATGGGAGAAATTCCCGGATCCGTATTTCTAACTAATAAGCGATACTGTCAGAGAAGGCAGTCCGTGTCAGTGATACTGCAAATAACAATATTTCATGTCTGATTTAAGGTAAATGAGAGGATATCTTAAGAAATTAGCATCATTTATTTGTCCATCCATATTTGAGGGGGCTCGGCTACTAGTATAGTAATACATAATTATTGCTCCCTGGTTTGCTTGCTAGCTTGGTCCGTCTGTCTCACTGTCCCGCTATTAAGAATTTGGATAGGAGAAAATTTTCCTGTCCGTATTTCTGTACTGATAGCAAGACTCAGATACACCAGGCCGTATCAGTGGTACTGAATATAACACTATTTCTTTTCAGAGTTACCGTAAATAAAAGGATATCTTAATAATTAAACATAATTTGTCCCACCATTTTTGGCAGGGGCCCCTACCACTATTCAAAATAGTATACACTAGCAGGAACCGTGAAAATTTTACGGAAATTTAGATAAGCAAACTTTAGATAAACCAGCCCATGAGAAGTGGTCCTGTCAAGTGTTGGACAGAGGTTAAAGGTTCAGCGCAGAGATAGTCCGGTCTTGGAAGCAATTGTCTTCTTGATGGTACGAGTTGTCTCAATTCTACATATTAGGAAACTGAAAACGAGCCAAGACTGGCTTTTTATAGCCAAACATGCAACCGGTATACAGGATACTTCGATCGTGACCTAAATTTTCACTTGAAAAGTGGCGAAGCGTGACGGAACGGTAAGTACGTAGGTACCAGCGCATTAATATATAGATACTCTGGTAGTATCTTCTGATCTTCGTGCATTTGATGTCAACTTCGCTAAACATCAGGCGCTGTTCAGATCGCGCATACAGCGAAGGCAGCACTGTTTCCCACAAAAATACTGAAGCCAAGGAATTCCAACACCCCATAAGTTACCGTCTTTTGATGGGAATTCCATTTCTTAAATCACCATTATTACTTATTTATTAATAGTTAATGTTTTTTACTGTTCACCCTCGATCAATTGAACTTAAAAAACTATGGTTGTGGTGGTATTGACGTATCTCAAGACACATATAAAGCTGCTCGTACAAAGCCAAAAATCCCTCTCATTGAGTTGAATAGGTAGTTTCCGAACTTGGTTGCCAACAAACACGCTGCTCAGGCTGATCACGCCTGCAGGCGCTGCATCAAGGGTCGATCCAACCTTGCCTCTATACACAAAAACGAACCCTCTCTTTAAAAGTGTATAATAAGCTAACTTATTGACCGATTTTGATGTTTATTCCAGTTTGATGCAGACATTTTTCTCCACTGCAAGAGCGAATCTGTTTCAAATTCAATTCTTATATTTCTTGCATGATGGTATTAGTGATACGGGAAACCACTATTGAAACGGTTCGTTTTTTTTGTGGGACAGCCTGTGCGGCGCGAGCTCGTTCTCCGTCCATGATGCGTTCTGACTGTTCGATCGAGTAGTGCTGAGAAAGTCGCGACGTCGATATTTGAGACAAGATGTGGATGATGCAAAGATGGCAATCGGGTGCAAACGTTCGCTCTCGTAAATTCACGATGAATTTTTCCAAGTACGAATAACTTAGTTTGCTGGCCTAATGCTAGCTTTGTCTGAAATAACTCCCAATAAAATGCTAGTTTCCCCTATGGATCTACATAGCTGAATTATACAGATTATATAAAAACTCAATACATGTTTGCATAACATTTTTAGGCGAATTCATTGAAATGTCAGACTAATTATTTAGCATCTGGAATTGAATGAATCCTCTGAAGAGAATCTAAAATATTCCTTCTCGACACCGTAAGCTGGAGGACTTTCCAAGAGCAGCAGCGTGCCAAGCTAGCGAGATACAAACGAAAGAAATTTCAGAACTCCAACACAGTTGATATATAATAATATCGTTGAGTCTTCAATGCATTATGACTAATGACGAATGAGTGTTTTGAGGAGAGAAAGGTTTAACCCCTTAACGTACTATCCCGAGATATCTCGTGGACGGGGATGTTGCATTCACACGGTCACTGTCGGTAACGCCGACCGTATGAATACACCACCGGTCTTCTCGGGGTAATACGTTAAGGGGTTAACACATTGACCGTGGGTCGTTTTGTCCCAGGGAAAATAATATCATCGCAGCTAACGGGTTAAGCTTGTCTTTCTAAAGGAAGCACTCCGTGGTTCCGTGAAAATCTGGTTGCGGCAGCCGGGAATCGAACCCTCACTACCCCGCTGTGAGCCTAACACGGCACAATGAGGCGAGAAACTACAAGAGATGCCGCAGGGGAGTAGATTCGTGAAAATTATTGAAGCGATTTATTTAGTCAAACTGCAACACGAGATCATGATTAAGAAGCATCGTACCAACTCGAAATATTGCAAGCTCTGCTCATTTACTGAATTTCGGCTCATTTCTGCTGATTTGTCGAATTTATGCTCTTTTCTGTTCGTTTACCGAGTTTCCAATCTAGGAAAAGTTCACAGCAGTGTCAGTCATTCCGACTTTAGGAATACCGCAACGAGTAATTAGGTCTCTATATATTTATAGAAAATCAATCGAACTCAGAGTGGGTTTCGAAACACCGTAAAAACGCTCCATTCATAAAAAATGATGGAACTCAAGTCTTCGGAGAAAAACTGGGGGAAATGATAAAAGAGTTTGTATGTACATTTTTATACACGAAATTGTTACAAAAACTTCAGCAACGAGAAAAAAATGGAATACGAAACTCATTTAAACTTTAAACACAATACTTTCAATCAATATACGAATGCCAAATTCAGTACAGTATTTACAGGGTTCGTAACAGTAGTTCATTGAATTGACGGTTTCCAATAGTTAACAGGGTACGCAAACACATTAACGGATCTTTTTTCAAGCTCTGATTTCGGTGAAGAGAAATTATTTGAAAATTTTTAGCAAGCAGAGCTGACGTATAATTTAAAGCTAACTATTCCTTATCCTATCGTGAAATAGTCCAAAACCTCACGGAGGCATCGATAGAGCAGGATTTTCAAAGTTATTTATTGTCTTCAGTCTAGTCTACAATTGGCTTAAAATGTATTATAACAATGAACAATGTACTACTTAGTGCCCGGAGGCACAAGGGCGTTTTCACACCCTGGGACATTGACTGGCCAGTCGCACACAGAGCCCGAGGGGTTGTAGACCAAGTCAACAGGGCAAGACATGTGGTGCTTGCGCTGCCCCTCACACATGTAGTATTTCGTGCAGTCCGCCGTGTCTTCGTGGAAGCTTGTTTGGTTGTCGGCTTCATCGCAGTGTAGGACTGTGGCTGTAGAAGAAATTCAAGAATATTATAATAATTTTCCAAAAATGTTTCCACCGGGGTGGTTAGTATGGCGCCTGGAGTTGGAGTTGGTCTGACTCGAGTTGGTCTCAATTGTGATGAAAAGATAACTAAAGTTTTGTTCAATCACTTCAGTCGGAATGGGTTGAATTTATAACATGTGTCTGAATGAAAACTGGTCCAGATACATGTGTGTTTGTATCAGGATGTAAACTAGAGGACAGAATGTAATTATTATTATTTGCTAATAAGTTTAAAGCTCCCTAGCCACATCAAAGGCGATATCACGAGAGCGAAAAGAAGGGGCTTTTCAGCCTGGACTGTTTGGAACCTGGAATCTAAGCACAGGTGTGTTCCTGCACAGTATTCCCTGCGCATAGACGCCAGAAAGTTAAGAAGGAAGAGGGAAAAAAGAAAGAAAAATCAGCGAAGAAACATGAAAATAAAAAGAAGAAAAGTGGGCGGGAACGATAGGAGCCCCGAAAGCCTGTCTACAGCAGAGGTAACACAACACCCCTGGGGACGCCAGTCCCATAGCATACGATAGATGAAGCTAACCCTACGGCCTATCCTCATGTCCCCAGGCGTGAGGACTGGATGTCAACTGACAGCGAGGACTACCAATTGTCTTTCCTTCAAAATTAGTACAGGACGGAGTAGGAGCACAAGTTGAAATTTATTGTTCTTTTCTATCCTGGTGAACCCATGTAAAAATTACGGGCAAGTAATTATTGCATGGAAGCCAGTGAAATATTGCACGAATAGTGAATTACTGTAACTTCTGTATTCCTCATCGAAACTTTACTTTTGAACAAGCCTAGAACGTTTGATCACACAGAGTTCACCTTGAAATTTCAAGTCACGCGTATTGAAACGGGTAACTCAATCAGCACGCATACTTGTTGACATTCACGCCGAATTGAACTCACGATCCTTCTTGGCGATGGTGCCGTCCGTGTTGCGCTTGTGCTCGTAGGGGCCCTCGTAGGTGAGAGGGACGGAGTAGTTCTGGAGGCCGTCGTGAATGGAGTTGAGGAGCGGGTACATGGTGCCGGCACCGCAGTTACCCCTGAAGTCGTCCATGTCAGCACTCCACACCATCACGCCGCCGAGGCTGTTGCTCTTCACCCATTCGATCTGGAAGTGAAATTAGGCATTTTATATTTCAAATTCCTACCACTGCAGCATTGGTAAGCGCGTTCTATGCTCCGTTTTGAATAAGTGGGAACCGTGTGGAAATTTCGATTCGTGATGTTTACTATCCGGTTTGCTTTAAGGTACTGGAAAGAAAAATGTGTAGGAGAAACGTAAAGAATGTTCTATTTCTACCCATGCAGTCATTGCTTCCCGAGTGCGCTAGCTGATGAGCAGCAGGAGGTAGAGAAAGCAAATGGTTCTAATTACAATAGTGAATGATGGCAAAAGCTATGAAACAGCTGCACGATTGCCTGGCAAAGCTGAAGTTGTCTGAAACATTCAAATGTGAAAGCAAAAACCAAATAGAAAGTCAATTAAATAATGCACGCGATGAAAATGTGACATTTTATTAGTGAATTTCACTTATGGTAAGTTATCAGAAGAATTTTCACTCCAAAAAAAAATATTTTAGTTACACGAGTCTCTCCGGTTAGTGCTTCATTTCACATAATTGCGTAAAATGAACATCAAGTGTCCTGTATTCTTACCGCAGATCTCCAAATCGTGTAAACGGCCATTTTGTTTCTATCGATGAGATGGAGATTTGCATAACAAATACTGCAACGTTGTTGCCACAATGAAGCCTGCGCAGGGCTAAACTGCTCTCCGTGAGACCCAATATTTTCAACGCAAAATTCAATATATCAACTTTCACTAATGGTGTTTGCTTCAGCAAGTTCATCTAGCGCTGAAAAGAAGCATATCAATGATTAAATCTCAACAAAAAGTTGAAGTATCAAAACCTGCAACTCACCTTCACTCCTACAGATCTTTCATCGTCGAACCCGACCCACTGGTTGCCGTTGTAAGCGAAAGGCACTTGCTGTTCGTTGTCCCAGACGAGGGTTGTGTTGTCCTCGTACAAGAAGTCGCAAACCTAAACCACAAGAAACAATTACGAATACGAAAAAATCACCTATCATTGTGGAATTGTTTCGGGAGTGGCCGCTAGCGGTAAGTTTCATTTAGACGTGCATGAATAAGGAGAGGAGAAGCTTTAGTTTTTTGCGGCAGACGCTGTTGGGTTACGAGCTCTAAACATGGCTGTTCGAGCCCAGCCCGAATGAGAAGATCTGGTTATTTTCAAATGAAGGCTAACTTCAAGGGCTATCATTTATTTTATGTCCCAGATCCCAGTTCTGTTTCCATTATTTTAACATAATCAGGCTCAAGATCACCATACGGTGTGATCGAGGGCTGCTCACATGCATGCGTATCTCACCACACATTCAATTATACTTATATATTTTTACGCAATTAGACGTCTATCTCTGACAGGGGCTTCCTGAAAAACTCAACTGTGGATCGAGCGAACTTTAGATGGGGCACTTGGTGAGGTACCAAGAACCACCGCTGGTACTTACTTCGTAGTACGACAAAAATCCTTCCTCGATGGTGTACCTGCCCTCGTTACCACCCCTCACGGCTGGAGCTCCGATGTCGAATTGTTCGACATCGGCGAGGGTGAAGGACCTGCCGTAGGCGGGGACACCCATGAGCACCTTCTGTGGAGGAGCGCCTTGCTTCATCCACTCCTTCAAACTGTACTCCTGAAAAGAGTTCAACAATTTTAAAAACGAGTCAACGTTGTACAAAATGTGTTGTTGCTTGTAGTTATGAACGTCACTCGTAGGTATGAACGTCACTCGTTGAGCAGCCCAAGACGCTTCTTGTCGCGGTCTCGTCTTCAGTGACAGAAAAGTAACTCAAGTGAAAGAGGAGCTCCCTCGAGGCATCTTGTTCCGACCGCGAACAAAAATTTTCCTCTTAATGTCACATATCTCGCTTTTTCGTCAAGAGAAATCAATACATCTAAAAATAGGAATTTTTCATGCAAAAATAACTTTTTTCCACATCAGCAGCACCAGTTTGAACGTTTAAGAAAAAGCTGAAAATCAAAGAAGAAAATCAAGTGAGCGAGTATGTTTTAAAACTGATTCAAACAACACCTGATGCATAGCATTGTGTGACGGTCATGAGAGGAGTGGCAGATCAACTGCACTCGGCACGATGCTCTGATACTGACCATTCATAACAGGATGAATGACGTTCTAAATAAACGTATAATTTTGAATCTGAGGAATTTTTCATCGATAAATAGATTACATTTTGCACGTATTTCTAGCTTCTAAGACCGAGAGAGCACAGTCAATCATACACATGAAATATCTCCGTTTATCAATAAAACGAATATAAAGACAAATCTCCATTCGCTATAGAAGGAAAAGTCCAAGTGAAGTGAAAGCACTTGAAAGACGGTTCGACTCTACTTCTACCACCTACAATTGATCAACAGGCGTAGACTGACCACTGTGAGCTTGCGCTCGTAGGAAGAGGCTGTCAGGAGTGGCTGCAAGGGAGAGTTGTGGCCCACTTGTTCGTCCCAAGGACCGTGGAAATCGTAAGTCATCACGTTGAAGTAGTCCAAGTACTTGCTCAGCTCTGGGACGTCGTACCTGCAGAGTTACGAACATTTTAGAAGTTAATTCTTTGTAGCTCAACGTTTTCAAACGGGAACGTGTCAAAATTATGGTGCTTGCTGTTTGTAAAACGCTAAATGAAATCTTATTGCTTATGTATGTGCGCAGGGCCGCTGCTAATTTGTCGCACAAAATTAAATGTAGTCTTGTCAACCAAATATTTTAGCTTTTGAAGGGTTAATAGAAGCAATATTACTGACTATATGCTTCGTTAACGTAGCTGTTGCACCCCAAACTATTGTCGAAATGTAATCTTATTAACATCAGCGTGTGCTACGGCGTTGCATGTATGAAAATTGTTCAATGAATCTTTACTGATCATATCAATACAAAATGTTTCTGTTTCACAATGTAATGCAAATTAAAATTGAAAGACTGACTGGGTCAATTTAACAATGAATGATAAATGATAAGGCCGCGACGTAATGACATTTCCATCAACAGCAGTAGAAAGCTAACAGAATAAAAATCATAGATCCACCTGCAGCATTGCAGCCGAATCAACCAGCAATTAACATTACAAAGAAATGATAACGTCCACGAAACTTTTACAGAATCCAAGAGGCTCATCAAATGATGGTAACTTGTATTAACAAACGCATTATCCTCCATTGGCCATCACGAGCCCAAAATTTAATATGCTATTCCAGCCAATTTTTTGATGTTTGCTCCATAAACAATTAGAAACAATTTACAATCAGAAATGTGACATCATTTAAATATTTAAACAAGGAAAGCAAACTTGCTAAAACGACGAGATTTCCTTCATCCCAATAAATACAATGCTCTAGTAACTGCGCTGGTATGCTTCGGTAACTGCGCTGGTATGCTCCGGTAACTGCGCTGGTATGCTCCAGTAACTGCTCTGGTATGCTCCATAAATTGCGCTGGTATGCTCCATGAATTGCTCTGGTATGCTCCATGAATTGCTCTGATATGCTCCATGAATTGCTCTGGTATGCTCCAGTAACTGCGCTGGTATGCTCCATGAATTGCGCTGGTATGCTCCATGAATTGCGCTGGTATGCTCCATGAATTGCGCTGGTATGCTCCATGAATTGCTCTGGTATGCTCCAGTAACTGCGCTGGTATGCTCCAGTAACTGCGCTGGTATGCTCCAGTAACTGCGCTGGTATGCTCCAGTAACTGCTCTGGTATGCTCCAAAATTGCGCTGGTATGCTCCACAATTGCTTCCCAATGTCCCAGGAACCACCCAGCTCACCCAGCAGCCAAAGCCTCAAAAGAAGCAGGGACGGCGGCGGTGAGCAGCAGGCGCGGGTGGCCGGTGCTGTCTGCCTCGCCCTCGTACGCCATCCGCAGTTCCATTATCAGGCGGACGAAGTTGGCTTTGTCGTCGATGCCGCTCGGGTACTGAGACAAAATGAGGAGAGTCCAAGTGTATTGCTAACACTTTAGTTCAGAATAATTGAGAGGGTATCGTTATTAGTTTCTAAAAAGAGTAAAAACAATGACTTGTAAATTAAGGATTTCTATTCTTATGTATAGAACGCGACAAGTTACTCGTTACAGCGATGCATAAAAATATTCCCAAAAATGTACGTCACAATTGCATGTAATATTCTATTGCTTAAGTTTTCAAAAAAATAGGGCTCAATGATTTCTGGTGCAAATGAGTGAAGAAACATACTTTACGAGATTTAAATTCCTCGCAAGAATTAAATTTAAAAAATTGCTCTCCTAATGTGTGCACGCTGATGCCCTTCAATTTTCAAAATTCCACACCTTAGAAATGAGTTATTCTATATTGTTTGTTTCATTCAATACCTTATGAACTCGGTAACTTCTGACCCTAGTTTTTGAAGGCATGATAGATTCCTCACGAACATGAACGTTAAGCGCGAGGCCATACCTCCCAGTCGACGTCGAGGCCGTCGAAGTTATGTTTCCTGAGGAAGTCGATGGAGTCGTACACGAAGCCGTTCATGTGGTAAGAGTTCGAAACCAGCTCCCTGAACGGTTTCGACCCAAAAGACCAGCCACCGAGAGCAAGAAGAACCTGTGAACAAAAAAATCCATGTAAATAATGAAGTATGTCGATGAATGTTGTAATCGAAGATTGCGAATTACATTCAAGGGGAAATTCCACTAACCACATTCACTAACTTAAAAGTTAATCGAGAGAACAAACGAGAAGGCACCAGTAGGGCTAACCAGTGTTCGGTTAGAGTGTAGATAATCAAAACGTATTAGAGAAGAATCTTAGGAAGGTGGATTCAAGGAAGGAAAAGTCATGGAAATTTCTTTTTTTTCCTCGGCCTGCTTGAAGAGAGCAAGCGCTGCGCAAGAGGAAGAGAAAGAGCTCCGTAACAGCGATTCATGACGTAAAGAAGTCATGCAACGAACTGTACGGATTCCACCACGAGGGGTCCGTTATTCAGCCGAAGAAATCTTCTCCACAACTAATATGAACCTTAGCAAGAGGTAACATAGAATCGCTTAAAGAGCATACAAGGATTCAATTTTTCAACTTTCGTAGGAAAATGATTTCTACGTGTACTACTTGAATCGCTCATGAAGAATCATTCTGTATCAAACTAAAGAAACTGCATTTTATTGAATTTAGATTTGACCGGCTTATCACCTTGCGTCAGAGAACAAAAGGAGTCGTCCTGTACGCACCTTGAGTTTTGGATTTTTTTCTTTCAAGTCTGTGACCCGTTGGTACATTCCTACTTTCCGCGAGTCTCCAACATCTGAAGGATCGGACGGAGCCATTTTGAAATCTTTCATTGAAGCGAAGGCGTAAATTATGTGCGTGCACAAGAAAGGATCCAAATGCTCTGGTTCAAATCTTCCCGCTCCTGGTCTCTTCACTGACCACGAGGTGTAGTAGCACAAGACTTTTGGAGTCTCCTCTGCAACAAAGCAAAATTATGAAAAATTCAGGTTGCGGTGGGCGTTTTGTTCCTGTCGAGACGATGCCACAACCAAGACGCAAAATGTTGTCCCAAGAAGGGAAATGCTCGCTGGGAACAATTAATTCACTTTTTTCACCTACTTTGCGTGATAAAATGTCACGTATGTCAAACTTTTTCAAATAAAAAACCTCTTTAATTTCAAGTTCTCATGTACGCTGCACATTTCTACGATGCTGAATTAGTAGTGGGGACTTACTGAAGGGGTCTGCCAAGCTTGGCAAGTTGTCAAGCTGAGGCATAAGCTGAATTATGTCGGTAGGTGAAAGCTTGGATTTGCTTGGATCAGGCAAGGAGGGCACGACTGGGACGACCGTCTTAGCCACTTTGGTCCAGTCGATGTCCGCGCCCTTACGGGGGTGGCCTAACAGCATCTCGCTGCCAAATACAAAACAACCAAGTCAAGCTTTTTCAATAGTAAAACTCGGGTCATCTCTGCCATACAAAAAAATATCTGAGCTTCATAGCGTCGCTAGTAAATGGCGGACTTAAATTACTTGCCGAGGAATTCTGGCACAGCATGAGGTACACTGAAATAATCAAGTATTCTCTCGTTTAAATATCGTTCACAAGATGAAAAACAAAATATAGAGTGAAGGGTACAGGGTCCCGGAACATCTATATGGAAATGTTTTTTATGGAGCAGTAGTAACCTTTCAGTATATTTACTAAGACATGTGGACGAATTTCATTATTCTATGTTCAAGCATTTAAAGGATTTTAGAGTAAAAATCACGTTCGCCTGCAATGGGAACTATTCGAATTCTTAACTTGAAAGAATGTCATGAATAATAGACATTTAACAAAATTTTTTCCTCTGTACTCAAACGGGAAGGTAAAGTGAGGGAATTAGGGCATAAAACATATGTCAGGTGAGGGCAGTTCCCGTCAACTATTGCCCGTCTGGCAACGGACAGTTCCCGTCTGTTCCCTCAGAAAACATGAAGAACTCACGCCATGATGCCAATCAGCGGGAACTTGACGTTGCCTCCGCAGACTTCGCCTGTGAAGTCGTCCATGTCCAAAGTCCACACCATAGCTCCCCCGTAGCCGTTATCGATGATGTATCTCATTTTGTTCCTAATTGCCCTTTCATCGTCGAATCCGACCCACAAACTGCCCTTCACCATGTACGGGACCTGCATCTCTTCGTCCCAGATATAAACGCCGCCGCTGCGAAGATGTTCACAGACCTGAAAGACAACAGCCATTCCGTGATCTTTTTTTCCCCGAGTCTAACCGCGCAACTTCAAACTAGTTTTGGTAGCCGACATCAAAAACTATTTTCATTATACTTCAACCAGAAGCACCTAATTTAAGATTCTACAACAAATTGAGGCTTTTTACTGCACTTCGACTAAAAATGAGATATTTAAACTTGAAGGAATGGGGATAGATTGTCACCTCGTAGTAGGACATGAAGCCGGCCTCTCCAGTGTACTTGCCGGCCTCGCCCCCGTCAGTCGAGGGGCTGTTCACGATGTAGCGGTTGGGGTTAGCCAGGGTGAAGGAGCGGCCGTAGGTGGGCATGCCGATGACGAGTTTTTCTTTGGGGGCACCCATGTTTGTCCAGCTGAAATGTTAAAGAAGACTTGAGCTTTAGCTGGGTTCACTTTAAAAAAAATGAGGCTTACCTAAAATTTCTACAAAGAAATTCAGAGAAGAAATTCAAAGTAGATATCTAGAACACCACCTTTCTAAAAAAGAAGAGGACGAAGTGTTACTCTAATAAGGACACTTAAGGGATGGCATAGGGTAAATTCTCACACCTGAGTCCTTAGGTTTGTTAACAAGAGTATGCAAGCTGAGCAACTCATTCTACGCTGCTAACTTTTTCAATCAAGTCTTCAGTAAAACTTGGGATGCCGAATAGTGTGGGGTTCATTTAGCGGCAGTGCTACTAGCCCCGCAAGCATGGAATAATGCTATAATAAATTCGTTAAACATAATTTTCCCAAGAAAAGAAGAGAAAGTAAGCAAGTGCCCGTCCATCTTCGTGCTACTATTGAAGATAAACAGGACTTCTCGAGAAGGACAAAACAGGACATCTCGAGAAGGACAAAACAGGACATCTCGAGAAGGACAAAAAGGACTCGAGAACGATGAAAAGGACTCAAAAATAATGCTACTCACATCCTTGCTGCGTTAGTAACCGAGAGTTGTTTCCTGTACTCGCTGTCGGAGGAAGGCGCGTACATAGGAGCGTTGTGTCCCACTGTGTTTTCCCACTTGCCGTGGAAATCGTAAGCCATTACATTCATAAAGTCCAAGTACCTGAAATGGGATTTGAAGTCTGTTAATAGGAAATGCTGGCGGTGAGTCATTATTTTCACAAGTTAAAATTTTTTCATCTTTTGTATTATATAGAGAACAGTGAAATCCTCGAATTCATCATGAGGGAACTCATGAGCTCATAACCAACTTCTATAGACAATATGATGGACCTCGTCAGCTTGTAACGAACTTCTCGAGATTGATGAATCAATTGGGAGCTGTCAGAGACTTTGCTTTACCTTTACACTTCAGTTAAGTAAATATCCAGAAAATTTTACTGAAAGATATCCACGAAATTTGGAGCGGTGCTTACTTGGCCACCCTAGGAACATCGTAACCTCCCCTGATGTTGTCGGGGCCGACCGGGACGGCGGCGGTGAGGAGCAGCCTCTCATTGCCTGTGGCCTCTGCCTCGCCGATGAATGCTTCTCTCAGTTCTGCCAACAATAAATAATAGAATTGAAATACCAGTCGACAATTAAAACATAAGACTCATAAAATGTATGGTAGCAAGTCGTTAATACATTCAAAGCCTAATAAAGAGAAGATATTAAACTATGACTGTAGCTCTGCTCTCCAGTTCTACGATTTTAAGTTAAAAACTGATGAAGACGTGCTACAAAACGAGTTCATCTGTCCTGGATATTGATATTTCCGTAGTAAAAGCACAGTGACATTCATTAGAATGTTTTAAAAAATGTGCCTTTGAAAAAAATCTTTCTCTTGTTCTCGCTATTTCAGATCTCATATTAGTCTACATTTTCACGATCTGATGGAGTTCCTGCAATTCCTTATTTCCCCCTCATTGACTACGCGATCAAATGAAAATGCAAGTAAAAACTGAAATTCAAACCATATCTGACGCGTGTGACAACTGTGGTATTGCAGGCGACGGAAAAAAGATTGAAAAATAGCCGAATACCCCTCGAGCAACTCGAAATTTTCAACAATAATTCTGAAAAAACATTCAGCCACTTGAAATCGAAATATCAAAGATTCAAATAACGGTAAACAAAAGCCAATTTAGTACCACTTCGTGGGGTCATCCCGCGATCATTCCAAATGCCCCGTACGTATACGCATGGTTTCCGAAACACAAAAATCATAGAAGAACATAATTTCTCTTTCAATTTATCTATACACAAATATTAATCAATCATTTTGCTTCATTGGCTATGCATGCGCTAAAGAACTGTACTATGTAGTTCAATTAGAAGGAATTCAAGGTCATTTGTGCAGCTATCATTTTTACAACTAAACTTGCCTTCAAGAAGGAGTACGAAATTTTCTTTGTCAGTCGTTCCCTTCGGATATTCCCAATCCAAATCCAGCCCGTCGAAGTTATGTTTCCTGAAAAACAATAATAAAACGCAGAATAGAAAATATTTTCACTTTGATATAGATGCAAGTTTCAGTATCAAGCAGTACGAAGCTTTTCTTAATAAATAACTCTACTTCCTTAAGAATATATTTCACATACCTCAGGAACGGAATAGAGCTTTGGATGAAGGTTTGTCTGTTGTAACGCGACTTTGACATTTCCTTGAATTTCTTTGTTCCAAATGACCAACCCCCTGAAAAAATGGAATATATTTATCAATTTACAAACGTTACATCAAGTTATTTCTGCACGGCATGAAATCTTGACACACGTACTTTCTCGACACAAAGGAAATGATCCGCAGTGAAATTTTAACGGGATATGACTAACTTACAGTGCTCAAGCACTAAAAAAATTATTCCATACTCCGACATTTAACGAAAAACTGCGACGCTGAGAGTACTTGTAGAAATTCGGCGCGTGGACTCGAAAACGAACTCATAACTTTACGTAGTAACTGATGCACGATCTGATGCATAGAGTAAAACACAGTGCACATTGGCCGTTGTGTGTAGGGGAGAAATCGTACCAGAGAACGAACTATTGAGGTCAAAATAGTCATATTCTCTCCGCCCCACTTCACCCTGGCGCCGTATGGCGAGTTTCCCTTCACGGTGAAATTCTGGTTAATAGGAAGCTCTGTTCGACTGGGGAACAGCCCGTAGCAACATGGGGAGTCGGGGCAGTTCCAGCTCTCTCTTCCTCAGAGCAGTGTGCGTTGATAACACGTGCATGGAAGCCCGAAGATTCTCTCCAGGCACGTGAATTCTTTTGAAATTAAAACTCCCACTAGATGTAATTTTCTAGCTGAACTCGCTAAGCTCAAGTGGACTCACATGGACGAGAAAACGTGAGGGCTTATTCCAAACTTGCTTGGTGAACAAACAACATGCAAAACTTGTCACTTAAAGAGTAGTTTTAATGTGGGGTTTCTGGCAACAGAAATCGAGAGTGGCCACCAAGCAGAAGCAAGTGCGATGACCTGGGTTCTGTCGCTTGTGTTTGGCTAGTGACCTCGAAACTGAGCAAGCTCTTGATGAGCGGTCGGTGAGCTTGCGCAAGTGCTACGTCGACGTCTGACCTAGTCATTCATTTTTACCTAACATTCATTCAAGCTCAAACTGTTGCTAATGAAACCAATGAATTCATTGAAATAAATTCCTAGCTTTGTGGATATGAAAGAAAATAAATCTCCTAAGTTGAATGCCGTAGCTGTCTACTCTTACTTTACGAAAAAAGTTGTGACTCACCTATCGCGAGCAGAACTTTCAAGTTCCTGTTGATTTTCTTTAGAGAAGTGACCTGTTCGTACTGGCCTACTTTCCCATCAATGGACAAGTCATTGTCGTCGCTTGACGCCATCTTTCCTTTCTTCATCCATCCGAAGGAGAAGATGATGTGGGTACAGAGATGTGGGTCGATGTGTTCGGGTGTGAACTTGCCAATTTTGGCTCGGTACTGGGCCCAGTTGGTGTGGTAGCACACCACCTTGGGAGGAAATCGAAAGTGAACAGCCAGCAACCACTACCTCACGTACTGCTTTGTTAATCTAGTATAATACTAAAACTCTGGTCGTCTTGCTTGCTTGCTTGCTTGCTTGTTTGTTTGCTTGTTTGTTTGCTTGAAACCGTGCACACGTTTGTCTGTCGGATCCGAGATATTCGAAATTTATACTCTTCATTGAATCCTGTATTGTGGATACCAACTTAACTGCATAGAACATATTTCTAGATACGGTTTAATTTTGATAATTTTATTGGACCCAACGGGTCAAGATTAGTCTAGTAAGCACTAAAAATCAAGGTTTAACCTACCGAAAAACTGCACACGGTATGTATTCAGGTACGCGATGTTCAAAAGTTCAAGCGACGATTGCAGGTCTTCTATTGGTTACTTGATCTGATTTGAATATTCGAATTTACAGCCGATGAGACCGTTTTCTCATTACAGTCATGACATTTTGCTCGACGACGCAGCGTGCACAACTGTTATATCCGAAATCAGAAAAATCCGACTTTTTTCTAAAAATTAACTCGCTATAAATGTGCATATACGCATTCCTCTTCGGACAGCACGATCAACGTTTACCCACAAACGAAAAATTTGATGTGATGCGGAGGAATATGATAGCTCAATCTCTTTAACCTGATGAACTGATAAAAACAGTCATTTTGGTTGCTTTGTTTACCTTGTAGTCGCTGGATTTTTTATCCGGACTGACATCATTGTCTATTTCATTTCCGGGAGTGCGGGGTACCGTGATCCTGGTTCCGGCCGCCGGGCTGGGGCGACGCCGTGGCAATATCCTCGGATTCGTGGTTTTCCTGTTACCTCTTCTTCGCTGCACCTGTAGAAACGTCATTGTTTAGCGCGAAATGAAGCTGCTGCTGCTGCTTCTATCCACCGTATCAAAGATTCAGTAGTGGTGTGATTTCAACTACGTATGAACTATAGATATAATTTCTGGATTAATTAAGGTATTCAAGCCGTTATTTCGGCGAAACTTTTGTACTTTATGCTTCAGAAGTGACTCCTCTTTCTGTCGGAAAGATTTCCTATACAACATCGTCCTGCTTCACTCTTACGAAGGCAGTAATTCTGGCTATGTATTGGATTACACTTGTGACGTGAAAGAGACATCAATTAACATCTGAACTTCTGAAACGTACACAAAGCGTTTAAGCATCGAGAAAACCTACGCAAAAAACAACGATATTTCGGATTGCTACCCATTAAGCAACGATGTTTTCAATTACTAGTAATTTCATGTATATGCATGCATTTGAACTGCACGACCAGGCAGAAGCCATTCTGCAGTCATACCCTCACTTTGGTGCCGGCACGCACTGATGCGGCGGTGCCTTCTCCTGCCTGACCCCTTCGCCTGGTCAGCCGCTTGGCGGGAGTCGTTTCAGCGGCAGGTTCCGCAACGTCAGCGGCCGCTGCGTCCAAATCATCGGCTACTTGGGCAGTAGACGATTTACTTTGGATTCTTATTCTAGTGGGCTGAGCCAAGTTAAACGCATTGGGACGGCTTCTTAATTTGAAACGAGATTGTCGTCGTGCTGCGGCGGCCCGTGCACCGCTTTGCCGAGTTTCTGGAATGAGAATACAGCTGAACAATGCGAGAGCATTATGATGATTATTTTGAGCTCACTGCACCGCCTCGTTGAAACATGCGTTCAGCGTCTAATCACTCTGAAGACGAACCCATGAAAGCAATGAAATCGCTAGAAGTATTCTAAGTGAGCGTAGAATGAATCTGTTAAGGTGATCAGCGAAATAATTTAAAGGAACAAAATTGAGCAGAACTTCGCACGACCGAAGTGGAGGAGGCATGACTGCGCGTACCTGTGCGGGCTTGGCACGCCTCCAGCTCGCGCACACAGGGTGTCAGAGTCAAGGGCAGTAGAGCAAGAACTCGTCTCGCATACACGCGGCTGGTAATTTTTGGCTACCTCACTGATTCATTAGATTTATCACCATGGTGAGGGATATTCAAGTACAAGAAGAGCTTTAATCATTATCCTAAACATGCTAAGATAAAAATAAAATGTTAACTAGGATTTTGTTTCACGTCGCACGGGAAAAGTTACGGGGCAATTTCAACTTTTGCTTCCCAAAACTCAAAGCTCATAAATTGCAACTTGTGCAGGCTTTTGAGAACGGTGACGATACCCAGCAAGCTAGAGCTAAGTCAGGCTCTGCACAGTTTACATCAACAATTTTTTTTTTCAGATTTTGAACCCTAAGTACAAGCTATGACCGAAATTTATCACCGCTAGTCTTTTTCCCCAAGAAGCGTTCGGAGGAATCTTGCTCTGCATTATCGATCATCAACGGGAAACGTTGCTGGAGGGAGACGCGTTGACGGCTGCCAGGAAGAGCCTACGCACTTTCTAATCAACATGAGCGTAAGGAGTTTTTCTGCGGTCTATCCAGCGTCTCGAGGAAATTTTTTGCGGCACTTTCTCCTTTTCCTAAGGCTCCATAAAAAGTAAAACTGAAAACGAAAAGCTTGCGCGCAGCAAGATTCTGACGAGGATGCGCGAGTCCATTAAGATCAAAATTAAGAGCGGGTAAAGATGATCACTTCTTCGAGAGGATCCTGCGTACTGCTCCCGATTTCTACGTCTAATCTTGACTTTTTCATGCCGTAGTCTACACATCGGAACGCTGTGCAAAAATTTTTTAGTATATCGTTTGACTTTCTCAGGCTACATTCAGCGATCTGGAAAAGCTGCAATAATTCCATTCTGCTTGAATTTTTGCTATTCGTCGCGTTAGAGAGCGGAGTTGTTGCTTGAAAGAGAAATTTCCATGATCACAAGCGGTATCGATAGTGAACGACTTGCGAAATTTGAACTTTCTAAAGTCGTCAGAGCGCAGTTTGCTAGGTAGGGATTTCTTCAAGTCATTAATGCGATGAGGTAAAAATTTATGGGCGTAAGGATAGCGAGGGTCTTTCTAGCAAAAATGCATGATTACTCTCTGACTAATTGACACTCAATGCATTGGCTCCCTTAAGCATTATTTTCTCTACACCATGATGATTGTAACTCACTTTCTCATCCCATAATCTACATTAAAAAAAGAAGCGCTAGAAAACACAAAAGTATTCCCAATGCAAATCAACAAGAAGCCTAGAAAATTGAGTAAAACTAACAATTCCGTAAACAGTACCGAGACATAGAAGGTCTAATGCCCAATACGAAGTCTAGATGGAGCGACTGGGATAGACTACACCCAGCCGGCGCAGTTCCCTGGTCTATGCAGAGCGCATGGTAGCGTGTGTGGGGGTCTATCGGGGCTGCCGGCGCAGCTCTAACCTCTTTAACTTTCACCTCAGTTCTGCAGCCACACTCCAGCTGCTGGCCGACGAGCGGCAGCCAGACGCAACTGCTCTAGACAAAACCAGCGTCCAGAGACACACAAAAACCGAGCAAAATGCACCCAGCAATAAGATGCGAGGGAATCGTGATAGTCCAACGCCTGCCTGAACGAGGGTCCGAGTACTGCTGCTGGAGGACTGATCTGAGATCGCGAGGCGTAGGCTCATGTTGGTCCTCGAGTTCGGAAAACTCTTGGAGTTTGAACTAAAAATTCAGAATCGGTATTTTTACCAGGTTCCTATTCAGCCCCGCCGAACTTTACCTATTGCAGACCCACATGTGAGAGAAAAACATTTATGAAAAACTTGTTTCATTCAAGAAAATAACTCTTGGAAATAACTTGAGCTTCAGTTTTCGTCTAGTCACGGTTGTTTTTGTCCGGATTTGATATGTCATTGACAATAGGTATTTAAACTTTATGAATAACGTCAAGCCTTTCAAAACTACTGATGAGCCACTGAGTGTAAAAAAATTCAACTTCACGGCCCACTTTTGCTTTCTTAATTAAATTGTACAGGTCTTTAGACCGAGTGAGATACAGTGGCAGCCCTCATCAATTCTGAGATAAATGCATAATGGCAAGCGTCCGCAAGCACTCAAAATAATTTTAAAATTTCTGGTGGTTGAGTCATGGATATATGGGCACATGGTTGGCAGGGCGAGCAGCTCTAATGGCATTGGGAAAATTTACAAGATTAGATTACTTGTCAGCTTAAAGCTACTTATCCTCAGGAAATGCTGTCCAAGAGAGCGATAAGAAAGGATCGTTCAATATGAACTCTTAGAGAAGGGGGAATCTATGCACAAGGTGTGTTCCCACGCAGGATCCTTAACGCATTAGGATGAGCGAGTTACGGATGAAGAGGAAGAAAATAAAAAAAGACAGCAAAGTAGGTATGAGAATGTCAAACAAAGTGGGCACGAAGGATATAGGTCCAGAAGGCCATTCTAGGACGGCTAACCTAACAGCGTCTTCCAAAGGACGTCAATTGCCATAGCATACAATGGACAAACTTAACTAACCTAACCCTATTGCCTATCCTTTGCACACTGAGGGGTGGAAGTTCACCAAAAAACACCCTAAGATAACAGCTCAGGTAATATTTTCACCAACACTATCGCAGCTCCGATGAATGTTGACACTGTGAGGGGATATTGCTCACGGAAAACGAATAACAATAAACAGAACATGCGTCCCACTGCACAAATATCGAACTAGTAGTAATAATTCAGTGGAAGGTAATAAACGACACGCACTGTGGATCAGGCGAGTGATGAACAACCCACACAGTGGAGCAGGCAGGTGATCAACAACCCACACAGTGGAGCAGGCAGGTGATGATCAACACCACTCACCTGAGGCGTGTGTGGTGAACACAATGAAGATCAGCGCTGCCAGCAGCAGCCACGGCAGCCTCTGAAACAAACGAACAGGTCATCATCTCGTAACCAAGTTTCTGTATTTTCCATTTCTTGTAATTCTGGAGGAGAAATAGAGGGAACGACTGCAGGAGGAGACAGGGCTAAAATGAGGCTACGAGAAATAATTATATTCTTGCAATTAATTTTTGGCTTGCTCGAGTGAAGTGCCTGAAAGTGTGGTGCTTGAAGGCACGCTAAAGTGTGGTGCTTGAGGGCACGCTGAAGTGTGGTGCTTGAGGGCACGCTGAAGTGTGGTGCTTGAGGGCACGCTGAAGCATAGTGCTTGAGGGCACGCTGAAGCATAGTGCTTGAGGGCACGCTGAAGCATTGTAGTGCTTGAGGGCTATTGCTAAAAAACAGGCATTATATTCCAAGTAAAACATATGCAAGGTTTAAAATCAATGTAAGAACCGACGCATAGGAAGATTTTTTTGTTTCAATTTCAGTTGCTGGAACTGAAGAATTATTTTCTCTACGAACCAAAGTTTCGTATGTGAGCAAAGGAAATGATCAGCGACGGAGCTGTCGCTCGGCTGGCGGGCACCTCGCCGCTCATTTCTTCCAAGTGTTGTGGGTTCGAGGCCTTAACGCCTGGTGCAATGTCACTGGCCTAATATGAATAACGATACGGGGCTAAAAAAATTGGAAATTAGCTCTTCGTACCCGTTAAAGAGAATGGAAAGTTTAATTTTATGTAAATTCACATCATCGAACAACCTTCGAAATGAAGAAAATCTTTAATCTTCCACGAGAAGGTCGATCGATGTTTTTATCTCCCATTTGATTTTTATCCCCTCGTTGCAACGCAAGACCGAAACAACAGCAGACGTTCTTTTGCAACCGCGCAAGATCGTAGAAAATGTTTACCACAGCTTCAGAAAACCAGGTAACTGGTGCCGAATGATGAATACAACGAAAAATAGTTGAAAGTCATAAGAGTGGGGTACCTTATTCCTTGAAAGCAAAAGAGAAATACGTCGCCAAAAATTCAGGCGCATAGTCCGTATGTTTATTCGATTCACGCCGTGAATTACAAGACGATTGGCAATAATTAGGCCTGTGCATGTCACTAGACAGCAGCATCAAGCTCCACGAAAACTTTTAATGTAGACTAGACCTCCCGTCTTGACTTCCTAAATCTGGCGAAGACCTGTCCGCAGTTGCCATGTGTGACGTACAGGGTGGCCCAGAAGTGGCTGACACTTTTAATTAGGATGGCGTATTACACCAGGCTACCCTGTTTCAACAGGCTACCCTGTTTCAACAGGCTACCCTGTTTCAACAGGCTACCCTATTTCAACAAGCTACCCTATTTCAACAGGCTACCCTATTTCAACAGGCTACCATATTTCATCATGATACCATATTTCAACAGGATACTATATAACTTTGTATCCTATTTACCCATGAACGCGACGGCCAGTTACTTCTGGGCCAGTTACTTCTGGGCCACCCTGTAAAAGTGGTTTTCTTTGCCTGAACAGAGCGGCAAATGGTGTGCCGCGGAGACCATCTCAGAGATCAGCGGGCAATCAATTGCCGGCCAGATGTTCGTCAACTCGGTGACGTCACTTTCTTGTGCCCAAGTTTTGCCTTGACCTGTCCAGAGGCGCGGATGCAAGGCTGACAATTATCCCTGCAATTTTGTTCCACAGTGGATCACTCTCGATGGTCTTAGTTCCGTCTTTTTCAGATCGCCGACTTTGCTGTCGATTAATTAAATGCTACATGCTCGCTCAAGAAAATAGACAAGTTGGTAAGGTATAACATCTATTAACAGTAATTGGAACGGTGATGTACATTTTGCACTAATACATTTATAACTTGCCCAACTCGCGGTCGCTAAACGATATCTAAGACGCAAGTTATTAGCGGGTGAAAACCAAGGGGATTTAAACTACCACACCGTTACTTTTGTAAACCCATATAGAAAGATAGGAAGCATTAGGATTTAACTCGTTGCACAAACGCATTTGAAAGGAAAGGATCACCAGCCTGGGCCACGCTCAGCAGACAGCTTCAGAAAATCAGGTAGCTAGCGCCGAATGATGAATTTAACGAGAAATAGTTGAAAAAGTCAACAGGAGTTGACTGATCTGAATTACACTAATAACTTTCTTTCAGGCGTAATTTTTGCACTACTTCGATCACTCGCTCTGTATTTTACGTCGAGTAACAATTACAGAAACTCGATCTAGCCTCTTCGTCGGTGGAGGTAAATCATGTGCAGCGATGTTTACATATTTACGTTTTGCATGCATTTCAGCCTTAGTTTGGCTTGTTTGGCAGGAAGACAACAGAAAAACATAGGTTTGCGAAGGTATTTTAGTTCAACGCTAAACTAAAATTTATCTTAAACGAATTAACTGAAAATGAATCGTTCAGAGGGTAGAGAACTCTACAGACGTTGCACACGACGGCAATTGTACAGCGAGGCTTCAAGTTGATGTTGTTTGAGGTTTGCGTGTTTTAATGAAAGGCTTACTTAAAAATTGAAAAGAACTCGTGGATGGAAAAAGTGTAGCATGTGCCTTACACGTCATATTCGTCACCAGATGTTGAAAAATAAATTCAAGCCCGTTGAAATGTGAATTACTGTAAAAATAGCGATACCTAAACCACCAAAAATCTTTACCATTCGACCCTAATGGGGTAATTCACACGCATGAAGAAACACTTGAGCTCGATCGCGTCACAATTAGCAAGTTAGAGATTGAGAACCGTTACCCTATCAATCTTTACTGACGAAATTATTTAATTAATAAAGCTTCACTTAGCCTTGTAGAAAAGCTTGCTGCACCCTTGTGTAACCCTGCAATAAGGTTGCAAATTATCTTCATCGGGAACCAACAGCAACCTTATGAAAGTATGTTGAAATCCGTATACACGGTAAGGGGTTAATGAGGGTCACCTGGCATCCTGAATGGTGACTTTTACAACAGGCCTCTCGAAAAAAATCCCCTTTTATCTTAAATTCGCACGTACAAGGATTTAATTTAACACTTACGATCCCGAGGGTCCTACCACAAGGATTTCATAATTTTTGGTTAGTTCAGGGATCAATCTTCATAAAGAATTTTGACAATCCATAACTTTCATTGAAGTTTTCTTCAACTAGTAGTAGTTATGATAGTAGTAACGATAGCAGCGCTTCAGTCACTCAGCATATTTCGCACCAAAAGAGAAGGGACCGTCAAGTATGGACTTCAGAGACGGGTATCTATGCACAAAGTGTGTTCCCGCCCAAGATCCCCTGATCATAGACAGTAAGTTAAGAAGGAAGAAGAAGTAAAGATAAAAAATCCTTAGTGAAGTGGGCAGGAAAATTAAAAGAAGCAAAGTGGGTACGAAAGATAGACTTCACGAAGACTTAGCTAAAGCTGAGGTAACCTAACAGTGTTCCCCTGGCGACGCAGGTCTCCATCGCATGAGATAGACAAACCTAACTAATCCTACCCTAATGCCTATGACCTATCCTATGCCCCCGGAGGAGAATTCTTTTATGTCTTAAGCTACACGCAGCAACGCGCGTCTGCGTGTCAATATAGCCTCTATACCGTCAAGCTAACAGAATCTATTGCTTTGTCTGGTAATGGAAATGGAATGGCAGCGTGAGAACAAAGAACTCTTGCACAAGGACTTCCATTTAAACGCGTGACTCGTACACCGTCCTTGTTTCATTTCGAGGAGTTGCATCATGGCGCCTTCCGCGTTAACAAATTTTACACGGCAATTTGCTGTCATTTTTCGGGAGTAGAGCGGAAGCGTCCACTTGATAATTTATCGTAATAATTCAAGGAAGGCTCCATTCGATGCAATTTACAGTATTTAGCCAGGTCATCCGACGGGGGTTCGCAACACAGCTCGCACCGACCGATGGCTCGAGGTTGACGGCAGGATCGCTCGAAGGAGTCACGATAGCCCTTCTTATCGCGTCTGAAATGTTCCAACGTTCCAGGCCACTTTCACTTGGACCTGGTGAACCGGAAACCTGGCTAGACATGTCGGCTCGCCTTCACAACTCTTCAACAAGAGTGAAATCATTGCCAAAATGTTGACTTCGGTTTATTCAGCAGCGAAATTGCGTACCGTGTCAAGCTACAGATCAGCATTTTACGTAGTGCCTCCCATTTACCTTGCAAGCGGACAACGAAATTAAGGCCTCGAGCTTTTTCTATCACGTCAATTTGTAATTTTTTTCTTTCCTTGCTTCTGATAGCGATTTCTAACCTTTTTTCAAGCACTTAGTACTTATCTTATTGTTGCTCGTGTCATGAACTGGTTGAAAAACTTAAACCGTTCGCTGGCACCATGAATTCGTTGATTACGTTAGCTCTGCAATTTAAACGTAGCTCTATAACAGTCGAGCTGAGCCTGTCAAAATACCACACGCTCGTGTGTGCCAGGTGCCGGCGATCGTGTTAAGCCTATTTGCCTGACTACGTCTTCAGATTTTCTTCCTTTTAGGACTACTACTGTTCAACAAATATGAATCGTCCAATATTCATATTCAACAAAACAAAATCCTAAAATGCTCAAGATAATTTTTCCACTCTTAACAAATTCAGATTTTTAGCCGATAATATAGTCCGATTTTTTCAATCTTTAAGAACTGAATAGATGCAGCAGGAATTTCATTTTGTTCACATATATGTTCAATTAACGTCACAAGATGCGGCCTACTCAAAACCGCTAAATTTAATTCCAAATCCCACAGCGAAGCCTAAGCAAAAGGAAAACTGATCATCTATCAAATGCTTTAAAAATTCGAGAAACAGCGTCATACTCTACAAAACAATGCAAGTCTATTTCTCAAGTTTTCTTTACTGAAAAATGATACATGTAAATTTCAAAGTAAATTAAGGTTTAGGCTGAGGAGGTACGTGAATATCTGGTGAAATTAATACTAATAAACAAATCAGAAAACAAACAGACACGTTCACCCGGAGCAAAAAACATAAATTTTCATTCACAACTTGTATAAATGACTTTTCATCCATATACATAAACATCTAACCTTACAAACCTGTAGTTCCTACGTCCACTCTATGTTTTGATCCACATAGTCTAATCCAATACTCTATTTTCAAAAACTGTTCGATGTATAACCCCAAGGTAACAGGAGCAGTTTGTTGCCAAGCATGCATACTTTGTGGACATTAACCATCCCCGTAATTTCCGTAAGGAACGTCAATGCGTTGAATGAATTTTTGTAATCCCTACAGCCTTATGCATGTCAGTCTATGTGAAGCTATAGACCATCTTGCACAACGAGTTGCCTTGCTTCACACCTATTGCACTTCGCACGAGCACTGACTGTGTGCCTCATTTCTAGTACGAAACCTGTGACACAGCATCGCTCCGCTGAGCTTTAGTGAGGGCCCTGAATACAAGGGGAGCTGATGGGTCTACATGGACAAGTTTTCGAACCTCCAATAACGACTTGAAGGAAAAAAAGGAGCAGAGCGGACGAACGAGGAAAATTCAAAAACAGACTTCTGTTCGTGTATTTAAATGCCATTCGTGTGCGGAGCAAAACTGAGCCATGGGGCTCGAAAAGAATTAAAAGTTTTCAACTGAATTCAACTCAGTCATTTAATTCGTGCATGGTCATGGACACTATCATGGTTAAACTCCTTTTATTTAACTTGACTTATGGACGTTAATTAGCGAAGTTGGCGAATTAATTGTTCTGAAATGCATCTCGAATTTTAAGCATCTTATTGAAAACCCCCAAAAATAACTATAGGTCAAAAATTCAAAGCTTCACGAAACAATAGAACAATTTCCTCAAGAGCACAAGTAAAATGAACGCATCGTCCTCATGAGAATAGCGATTTGCAGGGGACTTTCCCAGTCCCCTCGCCAGCTCAACATGGGGCTTGTCGACTTAGGAACCGAGAGCACAGGAACCATGTAGAAACTGCAATGAGTTGTAAGAGGTGAAACCACGCCGTTGTTTCTGAAGGCAATTGAAGCTATCGCATTTCCCCCAGCAAAAAAAGGCAAGAATCAGACCGACAACATTCGCGCGATGACTGCCAGGTGGGAGAAATCTTATGCTTCAAGCGGAAATACACGAGCGCCTTTTAATAACTCGACTGAATTTTCACCATACACCATCGAATCACTTACATTCACTGGCTGTTTAGAAGACGATATGCATACCCGAATTTTTGAAGAACCCACACAAAACGAACACATTACCTATGTTTTCCCGAAATCGTTCAGCCAGGACCTGGAATGGCCGATTCCCATACGATCGATGGACTGAACAACCGGAGCTTCTCTGGTGTGCCTTTGTCTCCGCTTTTCATGGTATTTTTTGTATAGGAAATGTCAGGAAATTCGAGGAGTGACGTCACATGGAGCCATGATTTCATCACTCAGGAGACTCCCATTAGAAACAGGAACTTTTCGTGAGTCGCCGCTTAGGAAATTAAATTTTATCTCAATTCAGCTCGACTCTTCCATTGCAGCATGCAATACTTTGAATATTTGACGCAGGATGTCATCACAAAAAAAAACATCGGCTTGTGAATGTTCGGACGTGGCAATCCAGATGGCTTACCCTCCCACACAAAAAAATTGCCTTAATTCTTATTAGTTTAACCGTAAGTAATTTAAGGGTTAACGTCTTCGACGTTAAAATTTAGCAAACCTTGCTGAAATTCAGGAAGTTGTTTTGTATTCTATTTTTAAAATTACACAGAGGGGTGCCTGAGAAAAAATGCGGAGCTGGGAAAGAGGGCTCTTACACTAAGTAGACGAGGGCTCACGTAAGTCTTCAACAAATTATATAAATCCGTTACGTCTCAATCATTGTTAACGGCTGCTCGACCTAGAGTACATAAATTTCAAGTATATTTTAGCATTTCGTATTTACGCGTATAGAAAAGTATCATTTTTAATTTCAACAATGAAAATTGTGTCTTCTAGCAATAGAAAAATGAAAATTTAATGAATACGTAAAAGAATTAAAGTAAAATTTGGAATTATTTAGAAAATATGTACTTACTTATCCCACCAAAATCTACTTTTCGTGATATACAGTTAAAATAAAAAATATTGATGAATTTACGTACTTCAGACGTATCCCGTGAGGGGATTACAGAACAATTACGGGAGCTCAAATTTGTTGCGAATTTCTTCACGTCGGGGAATCTTGAGCGCACTTCCCCTGGAGCTGGAATGGTAGCTAATATTCAACACATTCCCCGCGCTCTGCCCCACGGGTAGTACCAATTGATCATTCCGATGAAAGAATTCATTCCACTGTAACGCAATGGTTTGCTGTGGTGTCGACGATCTTATTACTTTCACTTAAATAAAACCCTCATATTTGAATGGTAAAGTAATGAAAACCATGTAGCCGAGTAGGGAGAAAGACAGCAAATGTAAAGGAAGCGTGTGTAACTTCAAAACGCGAAAGTATCTCCGAATTTAAACTTAATTTAACTATGGGACGATCCAACTATGCAGCAACCTGACTAAGGTAACGTGTACACAAAAGGGCGCATGTCGCGACCGACGCGCTCATCGATACATGTACGCATAATTCATTTTGAAAAACTCTAGAAGTGTTTAATCTGCACGCGTTTCCTTGAGCAAATTCAGTAATGAGGATAATTGGAACCCCGTGGATGCATTACACCTCTAGCACTTTCCATCAACACTGCACACACATGCATATGTTACGTACAAGACCTTCATTAGACCTTCAAATAATTATAAACGGGAAGAATATTTCTTTGGACGTGTGCCCGTAATAGAAAGAATAGAATTGTGTAGGGTAAAAATAATAGATTTGCACTTATTATAAACTCCAGTTTAGCGACAGATTTCGACAAATTCGGGAGCGCCGCTATATAGAGACAAAAAGCGGCGGCGCCCATAAGTACAAGGGCATCCCATTGACCTTACAAACGGCAGCATACGTGATCTCAATTCCAGCTTTCTCCATAACCCTCCTAGCTTTTTACAGCCTGGGGAGCCAAGCAGTTCATGCGCTCAGCTGCTTCACCATGCGAGTTTACGACCGAGCATCTGCCAGCCAACACGAGCGTTCGAGGAGAAACTTATCACTTGTCAAGTCTCCGAAGAAGAGAAACTGGTGAGCAAGCAACCGTAAAGAGACGCAACACTCCAAGCTCTTCCTCCCCCTCGACGGTGGTAGGATTTTGTTAACTCTCTTCTGGTATTCGATTTTATACGTGACTTTAACCACGACCCCAAGTTTGATAGCCATGCGAATCGAGTCAACTTACAGGATAACGTGAATCTAACAGTTTTGCAATTTCGTTCACTATAGAAATTTTTGGAAATATTCCGTCTTAATTCTTGGATCCCGTCATCTACGCCAGCAGGGGCTCACCCATGGCAATTGAATAGCATTCCTTCATTTACCAAGTACCTTTTATTGAGAATTTCACCTTTACGTACGCAAACTAGAAACTCGCTGCCCTGCAGTGCAGTTGAGAAACTTTCCAACTATGGTCTCGACAAACCTTAATCAATATACCATACAAGAAGAAATAAACAGCCATTGCAAACTTTCATCTTGATTATTAAGGTTTCGTGATTGTTTGCAAGCAAATGTCATTCTGAAGTATCCAACGTGAACATCTGTTCTCAACAATAACGGCTAGTCTTAGACCTATGGCAGTTCCACTGTCCCACCATCACGTACAAGGATGCCCAGGCTCGATCCCCGCTACCTGGTCCTCGGCCAGGTCTAAAAGGGGCTCGTGGGGAAAAAAGTAATCCCTAAAACTGAGCTCACCAGGAAGGGCCTGAGAATTTCGCCCTCCGGCATCAACGCTTGCGTCTCGTGTGGCCCCTTTCCTGGCGGGTTCCTCCAATACGCTCACTTTTATGTTAAAGCGAATCAGGGAGAGTCGTTTTCTATTTTCTCTGGAATGGTAAAAAAGGAGTGCCTGGAATATCATTTTTCCGTCTCCGCAGGATAACCCAACAGTGTATATCAGTGTTGAGAATAAATCATTTTGAAGTTAGTTTCTACCGAATAATAATGAAGCGAATAATTTATCTCTTCGAACTTCAGTTTGAAAACCGCCGTTTCACGATCGATTAACGCACGTTCAGCTTGGGTGCTCAAGCGAGATTTGACAAGAAGTTGGTGTATTCCCATCACGGATCGTACGTCCAGAACAAATGCGGGAGCTATGTACTTCCGCATAATAAAGTAGTCTACCGCAGTTCGCTTGATGACGTGAAAACTCTTCAGTGGAAATTACAAGACATCACCAACAATGAACACCTCCAAAGAGATACATCATGAGCGTGTAATAGATGAAACATGAAGCAGAAGAGATACGTTCAGCGTATTGCGTGTTATTTCCTACCCACTGATGAAATTCAGTTGCCTTGTACTGATAAGCAAACAACCGATGGCAGGAATGAATTCGGCAACAGTGTGGGCTCAAGGTTTCCATCATTGCATTGGCGGCCTTGGTTCAACAATGGGCGGATGCACATCATCGTCCTCGAACGAAGTGGGCATGTCAGGCTTAGAAACGTGTAGCGTGTGCTGGTCAGGCACCACAACCAGCATCCTGTTATCTCAGGAGATGGTTCTGTAAGAGCAGCGTTACATCCAATGTTTTTAATGGAGAACTACTTGGAAAAGAGTTCAATTCGGGGATTTTATTTATCACAATTGTCAGAATAAATGAAGTGAAAATGTAGAAAAGAGTGGAAATGTAGACCATCCATTTACCTCGCAAGTCCCCTAACCGACATGCATTTTTGAATGGTCTAGCATGATACCGACTGGTCTCGAAACCTAGAAAATATAAGCAATTCGCGTTAAAATGTCATGACACATTTAGGCTCAAAATTGACGTTTCCATACTTCACACTACCTCAATTCTTTTAGATACGAGACAAAATTCACGCATAACAGCGAACAGGGTTCATGTTGCCTATGCACAATTCAATGTTTTAGCTTCGACCCTCTCTCGCCCATGTCCCTCACAGGGGCGGCCCCAGGCATCCTAACGAGGTCGGTCAATATTTGCTGGCTTCACTTCTCTTCCGACACGATACTCGTGTACCCTTGCGAGTGGTGTGAACAAGATTATTACTATTTTCAGTCAGTCTAAAGTCGCCTTGTTACATGGAATGCGATCTCAAGACAGCAAAGAGAAGGGACAATTTAGTGTGGACTGAAAAGAACGGAAAATCTACGCACAAGGGATCCTCGCATAAAAGATCATGTGCATGAGAACAGGAAGTAGTTGAGAAAGAAGAGGAAGAAAAAATAACCATAAGTGAAGAAGGCATGAAAATAGAAAAAAACAAAGCGAGTTCGAAGGATAGAAGTCCCGACGACCTAGCCATATTGCTTATCCCACACACCCTGAGACGGTATTGGGAGCGTAGGCTTCTATTACGTTATGCCTTTACAGAAGCAAAATTCAAAGGAAAATCTTTAAAAAATCACTTATTCCATTCAATACTGAAAATTAAATTCAACATTTGCTTTGGAGTTCCAGTATCGCTGGAAATGAAGTTATGCTTCATCCCGTAGCGAGAATACACACCAATTTATTACTTTCGATCAGCTGCAGACTAATCAAACACATTGATGTCGAAGAAAACCTTTAATTTTTCTTCGAAAGAAGATATTTTCACTTCATAAAGTGGGATGGCTTAATCAATTATCCAGATTATTTTCCACCCTCAACAGCGAAGAAATTCATATTCGCGCTGCGACAAACTCAGGATCATTTCCCAGATTCAATGCGCGACACTGCCAAGTAACGCACGTTGAGGAAAAACTGTCGGGCAGAGTATTAGAATTTTATGGCAAAGCAAGCCCTTCCATAGTTCGCTATCTCCAACATCGAAGAGGAAAATAAAAGGGCACAGAGCCCAACACTGCGTCACCAGGAAGTTAGACAGTTGACTTGGTAACCAGGAAAATAATATTAACATCGGTATTTTAATGTTTACACAATTTGCTACTGAAGATTCGGCTCAATTGATGCGAAAAGTTATAGAATTGGGGAATAACTGAAGCGGTAAACCCGCATTGTTGGATGAAAAACATGTTTCGATTAAGCAGATTTTTGTGACCTTCATGAATGAAAGAGAACGCGCTCTACAGTTTACACAAAATGTGAAACTCAGCTAATCGGCTGGGCTTCGAATGCTTTCGCCCGGAGCTTATTCTCAAGTACGAGAACACAAATCATCAAGACAAATTCATCACAAGAAGCCTAAAGACACATTTCCGATTTATCACCGGCACTAAATAAGCCAACAATATCGGGTAACTAACTTTAGGCCAGTCATAAATAAAGTTAAAATTAACTTTGTACTACCATGAAGATTAATAATATAAATGCAAACTTTACCATCAACATAACCAGCTCTCGCCCCACGCCGCCCGGCCACGCTCAGAAACCTGCGAGCCAGCGTCAGCCGACCGACCAGTCGTCCTTAGTCTCCCCAGTGCCCCAAACCCGCTAACCTTCCACTGCTCGTGCCAGTGGATGTGACTTCAACACTCGTGCTTTGGGGAGTCAAAAGGCGCCGGGCAGAGCTATTCACCTAGGTAAGAACAGGTTATTTCGTCCCTTAGAAAAGTGAATTGGTCCCAGTCAACGTAGGTAAATTAATCATTTGAAGGCCGTCGAAGGGACGCAATTAAAGAACGGTATTCTTTATACACAAAAAACATTTGATACCAGATTTAATAACGACTTGTACGCTCACCTAAACCAATGAATTCAGTTTTGAAATATTATGTATGTATAGACTTACTGATGCCCAACGCGAGACTTGCATGAGAACAAGGAAGTTTTCCATAACTTTTCAACATTTCCCCTGGTGGAGCGCTAGACTCCCTACTACCCGCAGCTGCTTGACGTTCCAGCGGCATAGCAAACATTCCTTCTGCTCTACGAGAGACAGGGAAACGCGGTATTGTGAACTAGTGCGTTGCAGATACACTGATCACTTTTAATCAGATAGCAGATAATGAGCTTTTCATGGTACTTCCAAAAAGTCAACGTCTGAATTATGCCATCAAGTCTCGGTTGAAGGAACTTGCTGGACAATAGGTGCCATTCCTAAAGGAAAGCTAAACGAATGCCCAAGATTCTGCACAATGCTCCGCTATTTTTATACTCGACTCCAACAGCTGCCGCTCCAAAGAGGCCATCGTCGTCTAGATTATCTATACTTCTCACAGGGATACCTGCAGTTATTAGCCAAACGAACACAAAACACTACGCGGGCAAATTCTGAGTACAAAACTAGAGAGTCCGGAAAATTCTCGCAATAAGTCGATACGTCAGTGGCTAATGAGACGCCCGATGGGAAAGCGAGTCAAATCTTACACTCAGAGAAACTTTTATTCTACCATCAAGATTTTGTTTCGTTAGGGTTAAGACGAGGAGTAATACCTTTGAGGAACTTCGTTTACAGAGGAAGGCTGACGTTCAGAGGAAGGCTGACGTTCAGAGGAAGGCTGACGTTCAAAGAAACGTACGAAGTTCTCTCGAAGGAAAGTGGACTTCAATCGAATACTTAGAAAGGACGCTAAGTGAACAGGTTCTTCAGAGCAGTGGAGAAGTGGAAAAAAGTTAAAACTTAATCAATGATCACTCAATGAGGAAAAACGAAAGAATTACGCATGACGAGAAAACGGAGGCAAAAAATATTACTTATTTAGAATTACCTCGCGAAATGCATGAAAAATTTAACACAGATGTTTCAGACGGATTTGCCACACATTGATATCGGGAAGTAGTCGACACGAACAAATTGCTACGAAGAATTTCAACTGGAACAAAAATTGAAACTTGCGTAGTTTGCAGAAAAAATCAAGGCCACGCTCGACCACGCTGCAGTGCCCACACCCTGTGCCATCGACTGACGAGGACCTAGTTCACCAGACGAGCCTATAGAACATTCTAGCATAGTTAAGAACTCTTCACTGATAACTAGAGATGCAGGCGGCGGTGTCAACCTCGGTATAATTTCAGACGGAAAATTGCATCGAGAAATTTGTGAACTCTTATGTTGAAGCAGCAGTGAAAAGGCAAGGCGCAACCTGAATAAATAAAGTCCGACTAACACTTTCACCTACAATCGCAAAAAAATACTTCATACTTAACGTAGAATTCCTCGCAAAACATGCCAACTTCCTGGTGCTTGGTCATGACGAAAACTTCCTGAAGATGAATTAAAAATACTTCTAGTCCAACTTACTCTCCCACGAAATTAATTTGAAGCTTCTAACAAAAGAGAGGAAATGGATAACACAGACAGACTGCACTCTCTGTACTGCACTACATGCCTTCAATAACATCTACGCTACAGGCACTCCCTAGCGAAACTTATCAACAGTTATCAACTTCTCCGGAAGTCAACTATTGGAAAGTGTACAGACTTTCGGAATGTTCTATCAAACATTCCGGCAAACCCTAAATCATTGAGCAAAATGCCTGGCAATTTTCGCCCCTGAAAAACGGCTTGCAAAAACGCGCCTGCACGTATGCCATACAAATTTGATCTTGAGCAGCCATGGTATCCAAATTCTCATAATGCAAAAACACTAACGGCAAATTAGCGAAGCGGTCTATTCAATTATGTTCTATCAAGTACCTATTCTGTCACAGCAGACTACACCCATTGACTAGCTCAACACCCACGGCTCCTATCCAGAGGATCGCCCCAGCATTAGTCGCGCACTGTTTAAGACTAAGTTGTGAAGCGTCGACGGTATCGTGGTAAGAAACGCGTAGTCATACAGCGTTGGTGCACAGGAGTTCACTTTCTCAGAACAAAGCTGCAGGCCCCGCACTGAAGTGTTGTCACGACCTTCCAACGTGTCTCTTGGAGGAGACGATTTATTTTGCACACTTTGCGAATAAATATTTTCCGAACACAGACCTTTAAAGGAATCCTGATTAACTTTCGAGTTATTCGTTTGCAAACGAATGAATAGATCTAAAAATTCTTTATATTTATAAATTATTCCGTAAGAATTAAAACATCGTGGTTCCATACTCACCATGATCAAGTATTTGACGAAAACAACCCTCGGTTACTGTATAAAACACTCCTAAGTCACTAAGTGAAAGTGCCTAGAAACTGAAACAAATATGATTAGAACCAGTATACTAGATCACGAGAACTTCAATCACTCGAGCGAGGTTAGAAACAACAACTGCACCAGCACCACCATGAGCACCAAAACGTCGCTAAAGTAAAAGAACGACGGCAACCAACGGCGCACACACCCACACCGTCACGGCCGCTTGCTCAACGCACTCTGGAGAGCTTTCGACAGCGCCGAGATCTCCAACTCGCACGCGCTGCTCGTGCAGAACACCTGAGGGCAACTCGCAGATTGCCTTCATTATGCACATGCAACTCTTTTACTAGCTTACTTCTGCAAACGTACGCTCGGTCTTCTTGATGAGACGAATTTAACAGATGCATAGCAGCCTCTGCTTGTTATTGCAATGTTCTGAAATCGCTGTATTTCATTATGTTCAAGTGTTTAAACATATGTTGAACGTAGTAATCGTATTCAGCTTACTTTTTCTCTTAGACTCGCTTGCTTGTGTACGTGACATCATACACGATAGATGAACGTAGCTGAAGTCATACGATGAATGCAGATTTTTGTGTTCATGTTTCTCCATATCCTGCTTCGATAATACCAGTTATGCACATGCCTTTAAAGGTGAGGTCAGCCGCACAAGCAAATAAACTATGAGATAAATTTTGAATGTACGAATGAAACCAGCGCTACTTCGGTAAATGCATTTCCTTGTGACTTTCAATATGAAGTCCTCGCGGTCTTATTACTATTATTTCAATATAAGTCTTAACAGTTTCATTACTATAATTTCAATATTAGTCCTAGCAGTCTCATTACTATAATTTCAATATAAGTCCTAGAAGTGTAGTTATCTTTCGTAAACAATCTAGCTACAACAACTTTTCGCCCACCCTGAACGCACTCTGTTGTTCCTTAACATGAATTTTGCACTTATTTTAAATCTGGATGAAGTAGATTTTAGGGTAATTTCATTTTACGTAGATCAGTTTCCATAGTTACTTTACCTTCGTTACACAGCTATTAAATTGATGGATGCAATACTGACTGCCAAACTTGACTTTAAAATACGGTACTCGTAGTCTACAACTCTTGTCTAACATAGAGAACAGTCGCAGACTGCCAACGATCCATGCTCAAAATGGCATTTTCTTCGGTCGGAGTGAAACTATAGATGGTAGGAGGAAATTTTGTTGACCGACCTAAACTGTCTCCTATTAATTCACCATTTACAGAGTTTCTGTGGCTAAAATCAGAACAATTCGTTGTGAAAAGGAACAGTTAAGTCTTTATGTAACAACGGCACTGTTATTTACATGGAAGTTGAAGTTTTTGCCCAATGTGTAAAGCTTCTACGGAAAAGTGTAATGAGGTCACATAATTGATTTAACGACAATTTCGTCTTTTTTTAATGAAATGACGGTGATCTTCATTTCCAAAATTTCCTGTTACCTGTGAGATAAAATAGTTGCGGTAACATGAGGCATTGTAACGTTATTTTGAAGGATCGCTAGTTGGGGAGCGTTCAAGTCTCCGAAGCAGGAAGCAGGCACGACGCGTCAACAGACAAATAAAGTCATAAACATTGAAGCAACGCTTGCAACTGTTTTTACTCAGACCTGCATCGAAGTAAAGAGTTGACGTTTAGCAGACGGGAGTTCAGAACCTTCGGTAAATACTGTAGAAAGTGCGTCATTTTAAGTACAAGTCTTAAAGTTAAAGCAAAATTTATCCGGGTTAAAAAGCTCTCCGTTAAAGAGAGTGAGTTTTTTTGGCAAAGTCTTGGACCTGTGCAGTGGATGGTGGTGCACTAAAAATAATCAATTGCTCTTTGATCCTGGTAGGAAACTCCTCACGCTTGTACGTATGTTAGAAAGAAAACGATCTAGTTGGATGACAATATCATCTTTCCGTGAAAACTCAAGACAAACAATAAAGTATTGTAGCAAAACGAATGTTGTGTATAATTGAATGGAAAAATCACAGATGAAGAAAAAAAATTCTCTCACTAACAAGAGCAGCGCTTCACTCAAAGTGCTAAATTCACACCGATGAGTCGTTTAATGTACTTAAAACAAATGCTTCTTCAATAAACACACAGAATAAGATAGAATCAATAAAGCTAATCTATGAATAAGAGAATAGTCAAGTTCTATAACGAGAAGATACCGGCATTCCATCTTATATATTAGAAAATAGACCAGTCATAAAACAAAACCATCTTCAAATAAACAGTAAGTATAAGTCTCGGAATCAATAAAACTAATTAGTGGATGATAGAATAGGGAAATTCCGTACAGAAGAGATGCATGCATTCCAAGCAGTGTGTTAGAAAATGGTCAACTCGCAAAACCGAAAAGAAAGTGAAAGTTAGCTCTGGAGGGTGTTTACATAATCACTGCGGATGTTGGTTACGCTAACTGAAACTTGCGTTGAGATGAGTTGCATGTTTTGTGCAGGCCTCAGGTGTGCCTGCGCGAGATCAAATAAATGGAGGTTTCACGTATGGATTTGTTTAAGGGGAAATCTAAATCGAACTAAAATGTGAGTAAACGACTCATTGTAGGTCTCGTCTGGCATTTTTCTTGTTTCTTCCCTGATTGTTTGAATGTTATATATAAACCAATATATATTTCGTTCACTTCACTATATACATATATACATTATATATATATATATATAGTGAAGTGAACGTAAATCCTATGAGATCTGCTCAGAGCCATTAATTATGCGAAAGTAACCCACAGAGCTCCTCTAAGAGTCATATTATTACTGCATGATATTTATTGTAGTTATTGCTTTTACGCGTACATGACGCTATCATGAATTTCAACTCACCTTCTCCCTCATCCGACGTGGGAGAAGAACAATGATGCATGTTGGGACGGACTTTACAACGGTCCTTCCTTTCAAACGATAGTCTCTGCAACCTTATCTCCGTTACGACGTGAAAATGTCAAGTATCAGGACTACGATCTTCTTGCGTCATTTCACTCTAAATGCACGACACTTCCACGCCTTCCTCTGTTCGTCAGAACCGAGGGCAAAGTTCGTGGCCGGTAATTCAACACAATCATTCGGCATGCCAACACCACAGCTGAGAAACAAATTATAGAAGTGTAATAAGTTGACACGAATCTTGATGAAACAATTTTCTGTAAAAACGTTGATTGCAAAGCACCCTATGATAAAATTGGTGAAGTTGCGTTATTTGTGTAATTTCCATCTATCAGAGTTAATTATGCTGACCAAGTGCAAATTCAAATGCTCATAGGCTGTGATCACTCTTTAGAAAGAAGAAAAAAAACTACAGGCAGACATTAGTTTTTTAAAATAGTGAATCATGTAAATTACTTCAATGCTAGTTGCATGAGTTCATGGGCAGCCTAAACTTTTGCTGTTTCCTTACTTAAGTCACCGCTGGTATGTTGGTTTCTATGTCAAATACCAAGCATGTCATTTGTGTCTGTTTCTCAATAGCCAAGGTAAACTCTTTGAGCAGCATTACTGTAACCAGTCTTCTTTTACACGGTGGATATGAAAGTCATTGAGTTTCCATAGTTCGGACATCATTTGTCGTGAAGGCACTTGCATGGGGTGGAGTGCCTCCCCTTCACCACATTTAGTTTCCTGATAATTGCTGTTCTGGAAACCTGGAAGAGTCATAGCGTGTTCGTAAATCCAGTCCATATCAAGGAATTCCTTTATGTCGTCAATGCCAGCTGACTTTTTGGTCCCCTCAACGGACCCCACAGACAACGAGGGGCTCATTTCCTAGCTTTCCTGCCTCGAAGGAACTCCAATCGCACATACGATATTCTCCCGAGCACAGGGTGCACGACTGGGAGTTGCAGGGTCCGGCTACTCCAGGGAGTCCGAGTGCGAGGAGGCGCAAATGCAGTGAAAAATATTCCCAATCGCGAAAATAATGAGTCTTAGTCTTAGGATTTGATTATTTGAATCTCTACTGCTATGAAAGCATGATTGAAGGAACAAGAGCGGTCCTGAAACTGACTTGGATACGATAAGCGTTGTTAGTAATCTAGTCTCAGTGGACACAATAATTTGTTTTAATCAATTTCTTAAAATTTGCCTGTAAGGCAGGCCAGATATTTAAAGTAGCATACACATATTTCAAACTAGAACATGCGCTAGGGCAACAAAATACCTCATGTTCGAATGAGAGAATCCGCACACGTCTCAATGGAAACGCGTACCGAGTTATCGAGACTTTTTGTCGCAAGCAAAAGTGAGTCTTTAACTCGGACCAAATTATCACTTGTGCATTAAATTATTCAGAGGGCATTTTTTGGCATACAGATGGCCAAGCCTTTAATTCGACGTAAAATGTGAAGGTTATGAAACGAGATGACTTCCGTGGAGTAATGACAGTTAGGCTTGTTGGCGTCGCTGCACACTGCAGTCTCGCTGGAGCTCCCAGCAGCCACCAGACGCTTTGCACCGCTGCGGCTGCTGACCAGCGGTGAGAGAG
>VOMN01001063.1:0-23442 GCA_014899125.1 Orchestia grillus
TGAGGTTGTAGTCATGATTGAAAAACCGATGCGACCCATTCCTTGTATGTGACTGATTTCGGTATAAACGATTTTTCTTTTCTCTTTTCAAGACTCAGAGTCAACTCACGTTCCTGTTGATAGTGATAGTGATGGTAGTTATAAAAAGTCATAAGCTGCCCGGATAAAAAATTATTCAAGTGAGACTAATACCGCATAGGACATCCACGAGGACGAATCATAACGGTAACTCTGCGCGGCATTGAGTCTACAAGCGTCCTAATGTACACCGGGTTGATATGAAACGACTGTGGCATCAACTGATCGTTTAGTGCGGCCACAGTACGTGGACCATCTTCTCGACGCTTGACTTGTAGTTCTAGGTTCTCCGAAAAATTTTCTATTGAGTTCATGTCTAAGGACCTAATTGAGCAATCTAAATGTCTGACTTGCCCTGAATGACTGTCATGCTGATTAATTACAGTTCTAGCCCGATGCACCAGGCAGTTGTGGCCCCGAAAAATAAGCAAAACAACATGCTTTTCTTCATTCAGGTACTGTGCAAAAGGCAAAACTAGGATATATCTTGCAACTCAATGTAGCCATGTTGGCTCAGTTTGACGGATAATTTAAGTAAAGAACTCTTTTCTATGTAGTTGAAGCAGTCCAAGAACATGACAAACATTCTTCATCTTTGTATCGTCCTTTTACTCCTTCCGCAGTGGCATGAGAGGCAGCATGTTAACGAGCTCAATGCATAGGTGATGCCCGAGTGACACTTTTATAAACTGGCATATTTCAATTGAAGGACATTGTGCTGGTAATCCTTGACACGTGTCGTACTTGTCCAATGCTCGATTTGATTTGCATTCGAAAATTTCTGGTTTCAGATATTCTAAAGGGGAGTCCAGAGTTAAGAGCATATATTTTAAATTTGGACTTGTGCTCGCACCGAATACTTTAAAGAATCCATATGAGTGATTGCCTACTTATGATTGTGCTAGTAGGGGAGCCTTTGTTTCCGTTATGACAAAGTTATCTTGCGTGCTTATCATAAGTTTAGAGTGCCTCAGAGATTTCCGTCTTCCTCTGATCCAATGTGTAGCACGATCGTAGCAAGAACAATGCGGCGTGGCCTGCGTAACACCACGCCAATGGAGCACTGTAGCTAAAATGTCGAATCATATCTGAAAGTTAGCCTTTGATCACGAGGAGCGTCAGATGCATCATGCTGTACTCTATGTTTCATGTTAGCGTACAATACAAAGTTCACCAGACAATTATCAGAAGAATGTTTACTACGAAATTGATGGGTCGATTTTACGGAAATCTTACTAGCAAGATGAATAGAACGACCAATGTAAAAGAGAACGTTTTTACTAAGAAATGTTACGGAGTATAGAGTTTCCATTTTCAGTTATGAATTACGATAAAAATTCCAAAATCTTAATTTATCAGACACGAGCTGAAAGAGAACCAAGTAAAAATTGTGAGACACAGGTGTTCTTAGGAACTAAAACACAATACATAGCTTCCCCTTTCAAGTAGTATACATACATGCACACCACTCAATCACACGTATGTGCACCTACAGAAACAGTATGAAATAAAAATACAAAACAACATTTATCCTCGCAATTCTGCAGTCATTCTTCCTTTTGAAAAAGGAAGTATCAATGAAATATTCCAGCAAAACACCTGCACGTCAGTTGAAGTAAATTAAGTTGAGATCAGGGACAACATTTCGTCACTTCATATTCGACCAGCCCATGAAAACTTGAACTTTCTACTTCACTGCAGTCGAAATGGTGGGAGGAGGGAAAAACTTTATACCAAGAAAGTTTTTAAGTTAATGAATAAACTAACGAGAAATTTTGAATACTTTTTGTGCAATAATGACTTTTTGATTCATTAAATTTTTTCTTAAAAATTTACTGCGATCTAGATGTCAGAGTACTTTGCGATACGAGGTTGTAACTTTAAAGAAACTTTATTAATTGTAACACAGTTGACCTACAGTATATCGTTCGTTTTTCAATGTCTTATAGCTATTGAAGCACGGGTGATGTGAGGAATGTGAGGTCTGAGCTTCTTTTTCCAAGTGAAGCACTCCGCGGTTCAATGAAAATCAGATTCCCCCAGCTGGGAGTCGAACCCTTAATTCTTAGCTGTGAGCTGAACACGGTACTAGTGCGCCATGGAGCCCGACTTGTATTAGTGTAACACTTTCGAGTGCAACGGAAGAAATTAGTGCTCATGCCAGCAAGTATTGGCTCCCTGTGAACGAAAGAAAAAAAAGAAAAATGGTTTACGCTGAAATCAGTCACATACAAAATATATAACATTCAGTTTTTCGGTTAATAAAATTTCAGCCCTAAAATTAAAATATGGAAGTCTCGATGGAACTTCTAATTGGAATTTGTAAGAATACAACCTTAACATTACGTATGGTATTCGCATTGAATCTTCGGATCCTGATTCTTAATTCGTTCCCATGCTCAAAAAGTGAAATATTGACACAAAACATCGTGTGATCTTTGTGTACACCTCTTAATATAATAATTACAGTGCAAAAATGGCCTATTGTAACCTAGATTATTTTATACATAAGATAGACTGCAAAATGATAACAAAAAGTCGAACTTATTCCGAATTCTACAAAGTGAAAAAATAGAAAAAAAATCGTTGATCCCGAAATCAGTCACATACAAGATTTGAGTCACATTAGTTTCAGAATCATTAAGACAACAACCTTAAAAATAGATGTGGATGTCACATTGAGACTTAGTTGTGATTCTTAGTTCACTAACCTATCGCTTAGCGCGAAGGGGTGATTAGTACGTTGGATTAAATATTAACCACAACCATCGTATGGCTCTTGGTACATTTCTGATCAAATTCATGGAATTACAGTTTACAGATAGGCTGTGAAATAAGAAAAAAGTAATCGAACCTATAAAGAATTATACAGAATGAAGTATCGATAATTTGAACTTGAACGGTGGTACAATGAAACTTCAACGAATTTGTGAAGGCAATAAACCGAGAAAATCGAGTTGAATTTGGGACTAAATACCAATATAAAATAAAACAGAGCTGTCTAGAAGTAGGGTTATGATACATTAAAATAGAAATAGTTTTACATCTCTTGATCCCGGCGAAGTATTACGGAACGTTGCTACAGAATAGTACTTACGGTATCACAGCAGATGACAGAACAGAATTGAAACGTAAATGGTCGGGCCTGTGAACGTAAAGAGTCTAGACATCGGTATATTTAACGCTATGAGGCATCGACAATTCAAAACAGAGGTGTATCATAACAAGAATTTTACTGTTCTACATTCAATAGCCTTTGTTTGATAATTATTAAGTAAAATTACCACTAGAGCTTCTCATTCATAGTGAGTGTGCCAGTTAAAGTGAGAGGTACACACACGAAAATAAAACGCCATTTTTGAAGAAGCATTTAGAGAGTTGGTATATTGTATTTATACCATAACGCCAAAATCTTAGAGTTAATGACACTGAAAACAGTTTTCAGGGTTATATATAGTTGAAAGTAATAAGTATCAAATGTCAGGTCCACGAGAAATTTAGGCGAAATCGCACTCACGTGATAGGCATTGGGTGTGCGGCTGATACATGTTCACATATATGTGTATATATATATATTTCATGAGTAAGTGTTATTTTATCTTATTAAATTTCACTACTGTGGCTGATGCATAATCGACTTGATGCGAGCGTGACTGTTAAATTTAATTATTTTGTAATTAGTTGAACTATTCGCATTATTTGAAAAAAATTATAATTTCTTTTACACTTGCATGAAGAAATTACCCAGGGAGGAAGACATTACACATTTTCAAAATCGAGGCGTTCATAAACTAAACACAGCCGTAGAGCAGCGGAAGTTTACCTACCGCACTCCCCTCGGTAATCGTGAAATATTACCAATATTGACACATGAGCGAAAATATTACATTATAATAATCAGTATCACTAAATCGTGAAGGAGCCAGTATTTATGAAGGTTATCATGCGTATGAAACGAAGTAGATTCACGAATTGTTCGATTTCATACTTAAGTTTCCATTTGCTTTAACTCGGCGTTGTTCGCATCTTCTTTCATGAACTAAAAATAATGTTCCTTGAAACTCTGTTTATGCTTAGCGTGTGATCCCAAACGTATATTATTATATGAAATTAATTTTCAACAGTGAAGATTCTCGTTATCGCTTCCATCCATGCAATCTTTATCCAAGCAAGATTGGAAGCCAACGAAATCGACAATTGAAATACCTTACTTCATATCAGCGTTATCAGAAACGCGTGTAAAGAAATGAAGAATCACTTAATTATCTGAACTGAATCACTTTTGCGCAATACATTATACAATATTAACTCCAAAGAAGACTCCAAAGTAAAAGTAAAAAGTCATCTTCAATAGAGACTATGCTGGAAAAACAAAGACATTACTTTCGATGGAGGCGGAGACGTAACAGTAAAGATATTACCTCCAATAGAACTGCGACGTGAAAGTAAAGATATTACCTCCAATAAAGACTGCGACGTGAAAGAGTTCACTCGCAGCAGCCACAGCAGCAGCAGCTGGAAGTCGGGGGAGGTCAATAGGTTGCGGAGAGAACCGTGGGGCAAAAACTCAACTAATTTATTTTCGAGGTAATCAGCTTACGCGGGGCGGTGCGATGAAGCAAGCAGGACCGAGATGCTGCGTCCCTAATTCATGCATTTGGGTCGGACTCTGTTTGGGCGGCGTCGGTATAAAACTGATCAGCAAAAGAAGTCCGTGTGAGGAAGGAAGAGTCTGGGCTAACTGAGAGTAAGCAAGAAACATTCAGTATAGTGAGCTTTGCGAGTGGGTGACTAATTTCGTTCATGGGAAAGTGGCCAGTAAGACAAGTCGATGATCTTATTAATATATGGTATACATGCAAGGATTCCTAAAAACTGACAGCTGTAATTCTCGGGGTAAATTATAATCTGGAAGATAAAGATTTCGGTCAGGTGAAGTAAAATATTGATTAAATGCAGTTCTCTGAAGAAAATTGAACTCGACAGTTAGAATTTCGCTGTGAATTTTCAGGCTGAAATCGACTTCTAAGATGAAAGTTATGAGGAAACAGAAATGAAGCGCTTGGCCGGAATAAAACTGACATGGAAATGTTGTCAGGAATGATCGTGTTAGGAGTGAACTGTGTGAGAAAATATACATTGAACAGAAAATATCGACGTAATGAGAAGAGGATCAAATTAGACGATAAATATAAGATGATAAGTAGCAAAGACTCTCTGAAAATTTCTGCGCTGGCGAACCTATGAGTTATCAGTGGTAGTGAGGATAGCAGGGCTTCAGTAACTCTGACCATCTCGCTCAGAAAGAAAAGGAACCAATTAGTATGGAAAATGGAGAATCAATGCACAAGGTGTGTTTCCACACTGGATACTACGCGCATATTAACGGCAAGTTAAGAAGGAAGAGTATGAAACGATAAAGAATAATTAGCGAAGAATGCATGAAAATAGAACATCGATCCAAAATATCAGTGTTGTGTTGAATTACATGATGCGTGAGTTTCAAGCTCAGCTTCAAATTTTCTTTGAAGCATACAACGTTTCTGCCAGCGTCGAGCTAAACACAAAGTCAAAAGCTTTCGCAAAAAACTCGCTCTTGAAGTCCGCGCATCGCGTGGGTAGAGCAGCGTGATGTTGTGATCCTTCAACCTCGTCCGCCCTCCCCCCCCCTGACCTTTAGTCCTCTGTAAAGTATTTTTCTTTGTTTTCTGTTGTATAAGTTGCTTTAGGTGCATTTTCTGATTGATAATATCGCCTGCTAATGTATGAGTTCTTCAATTACGGGATGAATAATCCCCCTCGTTGTACCTCCTGGGATAAACCTACATCATCCCACTCTGCTCCTGCACTAAACAATCTAAAATTTATTGGAAAATATAATCTCAATCAAGGCAAAAAAGTTCAAGTTGGATCGTGGCGTTCACCATAAGGCTGTGTTTGCAAACCTATCCAAAATTTTTACGCGTAATTTAGTAGGAGTAAAAACTTACTCACCGTCGCGGCCTTGAGCCTCTTCAGTCCTTTTTCATGCACGTTATTGTTTAAGTGACACTTAGTTTGTATTGTTACTTGATACTTAGTATTGTTAAGTGATACTAAGGGATACTTCGTATACATTCAAACTAAATACAATACAAAATTCGTGAATTTTGTTCTGATAATAAATAATTAAGCAGTTAATGAAAAAACAAAGATTGGGCGAAGAAATACAAAAAAATCATAGAACAATGCGAAATGTTTTAAAATGCTCTGTGTAAGTAGATATGGCAGCCTCGTGGGAAGAAATAATTTGACTCACTTTGTATCCCATAAAAAATCTGAAAACTGGTATACCTGGAAGAGGTAGTTAAATCCTGCTCATTTTGTCATTTTAGAGAATAAAAAAACCTGCGTGTGTTTACCAGCGAGACTGCTGAGGACAACAACGGACAGGAGACCTCGGCATGGTGAGGGCTTAGCGGCCTTTGAAGAATGCAACAAGTGCTTCAGTACCTGTCGAGCTGTCGTCGTGGTAGGGTGCGACTTGTCCGAGCTCCAATACATCACGCCATACCTTATTGCCTGGGCGTTGACTCTTATCATAGTTTTTAAAAGCATCCGTTGGAGTACCAATATTTTGCCAGGACAGTACGCAAATTCATGACAACGAGTTTTTTTAACACTTGTTGTACCTCTGCGTAATAAAGAACTAAATCGGAACCTGTAACGTGTCTACGGTCTATAATAATTCAATTAATTGGAGATTTTCGTAGATTGGAAGGTCAGGCAGGTACCAAGAGAGTTCCAGAGAACTTACTTCGCTGGAAAATTCGGTAAGTGCGAAAGTTGGATTAGCTTTCATGACTTAGAAAAAATATTCTCATTAAGTTCAGTTCTGAAACTAACAATTCAGGTATTTATTTTGTTTGATTTTTAAGAAAGCCAGAATTCACGTAACAGGAAATTTTGAATCACGCAATCTATGCCATAAAAAACCATGTCAGTCTATTCCGTTCGTCCGTCAGTTCTATTTTTGTGAATATCAGTATTACGCAGGAGGAAAATTCAGTTCCAGTCTTGTCAATCATCTGTATTTTTTAAATAATGCTTCATTTTTTTGTTAAATTTTACAAGGAAAATTGAAAAAACGGCTTGACGTATTTTTACATAATTTTATCATCTTCCTTCTTCAGTAATCAAAAATGTTACATTTAGTACTAAAAAGTGTCTGGGAACTGCACAGTAGTATCTATGATACCGTCCGCTAATTTGCAGAGGAATTGCATCTAACTCGCCACACAAGCCCACCAATGACACGTACACATAGCGACACAGTGCAGGTCGCTGTTTAGATGAAGCAGCAGTTATTGATAAGCGCCCTATTTGGCGAATGTACGATAACTAAAATGGATTAGCACCACGATCAGACATAACCAGTCACTTTAGACGACCGAAACCCGAGACCTGCACTACTTGCATCGAAACTTGAAACGTTTAGCGAAACTGTATCTCGCGATAATTTCTACTGGTACTATAATACCATGCTCTTTTTATTCTTAGAAATTTCCTCAGTGAAATATCTAATGACTTCTACGATTTGCCTTCCATTGCGGTACCTGCAGTTGTTCATCAGAATGACACCCTGCAACATTGTTTACGTAGAGCAAATCTAAATGCAATTTCCATGCCCATGAGTCTCACTTAGCGAGCGCAGATAACAGATCGATTTCATTCCCTACGACCTGCCTTACATAAACACGCCAAGGAGAATATGCCTCTTAGTTCATCCGAACTTGCCCCGGGCAATCAGAGCGTCAAGGAACGACCGAAGATTAAATTAAACAGAGCGTAATTGAAGCGCTTCGCAATATCATGTACCTGGTCTGTTCCCATCTCACTGAAAGCACTCCCGACCTCTGTTTCATTGTTTCTCGTGTTTAACTACGTGACTCATAATTCTCGAAGTGGAGAAGTGCAATGACAAAAACTCGGGAATTTAACGAATTTGGCTTTCCTACAAAACCTGAAGACAGATTTCACTGGAATGTCATAGCGAATGAGTAAAATTGTAAAGTATGTCAAGCCTCATTGGGTATTCAAGAAGCTATGAATGAATTATTAGTTTAATTTCAAAAAGTAAAATTGAAGAGCTGTAAATTCCACCACGAGGGACAATGAAGAAATAATGAAATAATGCTCCAGCCATGCTAGGAAAATAATGCTCCATGGTGTTATGTGTTTGTTATTTACAAACACTAGCAAAATAGCTATGTCGGTCTTCAATACTGAAACTATTCAATGGAGAAAATCATCTGGGGAGCGAAAATTTAAGTTTCATTGTAGTGCCATTTGGTGAGAGAAAATATTGAAGCACTAGCCTCATTAAAGTATTAAAAAATGACTGCTCTAATTTTTTTATGCCTAGGTGTAATTGCAGTGAAGCATTGTAGCACCGATGCTTTCCGATACTTACTTCTGGCTCAATAATTTTACAGTACAAAATCCTAGTTTTTGACGCATAAGGTAACGTATTAACCATGAGCAGCGTGTTATGCATTTGCCTAGGAGTAAATAAGCTGACACTAATGATTAGTTTAGATGCACGGCTACTTCCTATTAGAAAAAATAATGAAAACCGTTTACTGGTGCAAAAGAGACACGGCGTAAAAATGTTCCAGGGGTTGCTGATTAGCATCGATCCGACAATATGTCCTCTAGCCTTTTATCTAATCTCGTAGTATGGATATACACAGTCTCTGGATAACACCGACGCGAACAATTTTTGTTTAATCATGGAGCATTTGCAACAGTCAAGAAACGCAGTGTGTTTTCATCGCATATCTGTTTGAGATGAATCGATAGTCTATTTATGATGAAACTGCTCCTTACTTGATCACGGTGAGGTTCATGTTCAGTACTCTGTAATCGGTCTCTCAGAACAAAGTCTCAAGAGCGCTTTACGGCGTTGGTAGAATACGCACAGCTTCTTTGAAAAACATCTGGCTCTTCCCATGAATATAAAACTTATGTGATCAAATTTGAACCTTACAAATTGTTGTTAGTAGTCTAGTTGCTTTTAAACACTGTCATCGTACTTAAAATGTTACGGAGACTCTCAGTTGGGCGGGAAGTATCAGTAAAACTCTTCTGGCTCGAAACATTATGCTGATTTCCATAAAAAATTACTGAACATGATCACTTACATTGGTGTTCTTCTTTGGGCTACAAAGAAAAGCTGCAGTTAACGTCCAGACAGGCACTATTTGCAACTGACATCGGAGTATTAGATTTGGTCAAAAGAAATCAGTGCGTCTTCACTGCTTCAATAACGCAGGCAAGAAATGGGTAGAGAAGGTTGTCAATATCGGCCACGCTGCTGCTAGTTAAACAAATACTTCTGAATTCTAGGGAATCGCTGACTTCCCTCGCAGCATACTTCATGACCCACTTTTTATGCCAAAGTTTCGGTGCGGCTCTGATTAAAAATGGCAGAGCACGCTCGGTATTATTTATTCTCCAGAGATAGTTCCTGATTTTTACCTCCATATCGACCTATGCTAGATCTGAGCGTAATGATACCACGCTCAGGATGTGCGGGACGTAGCAAATATAGCTACTTCGAAATGCGTGACAATTCAGTCCTGGAACTGTTGTACAGACAGCGAGTTAATTTGCATGAAAATGTTTTTGTTCAGTATGTCATATTGAGAAGCACTCAGGCACCTCAATCGTTCACACAATCTATCTGATCATGTTGTAATCTTGTAGCCAGTAGAGTTCAAGCAACTGTAGAGTTCAAGCAACAGCTCTAATGAAGCATTTTGATTTGTTGAAAACTTTCTTTATTCAAAGCACTACTACAATTCCACAGTAATGAATGCGTTAGAAACTTCATTGCTTGCAGGGGCCAGCTCCTGCGGGAGGCCAAAGCTAAGCAACATCTCATCGTTAAGGCAACGCTGCGAGACCTGCTGCGTGTGGCAGTGTAGAGTGGCTCACGAACTGTTCTTATTTCCTTTCTACTGCATGTATTCCAAGAGCTTCTTCCCCTGTGTTTTCCTTTATTCAAGTGAATTGCTCAAAAGCTTCGTCGCAAGCCTTGTTTCCAAAGCATTCTGAACAGCAGTTCATTCCTCAACACAATTGATTGGTTTCGTTACACCAACTTCACTGTTTAACAGAGCCTTTTTTTCAAAATTAGAGGACGCAAGTATAATTCTTTTATGCTATCAATGCTAAGTTTGTATTAACATCATATCTCCATCAGATTTTATTTCATTGATCTCCCAACGCATGAATATGATGAGGAACAACAGTAGAATAAGTGTTTCATATTTTGCATAAAGTTTTACCACAATTCCATTTTTAAAATCCAATCTATCAAATTACATTGATAAATGAAGAATTTCGAGAGAGCGCTCGGGTCATTGTGACACTATGGAGAATATTCCTAAATTGAAGCCTAATTCGCAAATATGCATGTACTGTACTGAGGCAAGGCGTTTACGTTTCAGCTGGGAAACGTAACATCGGGTTTTCATTGGTTCAAATTCTATTCCTTCGTTTTGATCGGACCCTAAAAAGGATGAAACAGAATTAACGACCTTCGAGGGAAAGCAAAAACTCTTCAGAATACTAAAGATGCTCTCGTGTATTTGAGACGACGAGGACGAAAATGCGCAATTCATGGAGCAGGGTGAAGACGAGGGTCACTGAAACGTAGGAAGAAAGACGTATTTCCAAGAATATTCATTGAACCCACTGCTTTAAGTATAAAGAAGTTTAGCAGTGAGAGAAGTTCACCGGTGCCATCTCGAAAGAAAGTCGATCAAAAGAGTCATTTTCACAGAAGAATAAAGAAGGAAATGACGAAATTTTCAACGTCCTGACTCGTCTAACCCAGGTCTAATCATGCAATTGGCCGCAGTTGATGATCTTACAAGATACGAGTGTATAAGGGTCGTGAGGAGTCACCGTGCATGTGATATTTACTTAGAGCTCTTTACGCAGGCGTGTGCTCTATCGCTGATCCAGAGAAGGAATAAGTTCGCTAGGACAAACTTCTGAGGGACCTGATGAGTTTCAATCAATTCTTGTGGATTATCAGCAGCCAAGTTGTAGCAGTAGAGCTTGATGAGAAATACTTACAGTAGTTATTCAACATCATTGTTCATACTCCAATGTATTAAGGTAGATGTACATTTTCCTGAAATATTTCAAACACTCCAATAATGATGATGCCAGCTGAAAGGGCTCAAAAATTTCTCAAGATTTTATTTAGCATGTAGAGGCACCGAGGTGGCTTGAACCATAGCAGGACTGAGCTACAAAATTGGTTTTCCACGTATGTATAATGAGTTAGAAAATTGTTATAATTCAAGCGACTTGAAAATGTCTTCTTGTTAAACAATTTTGACCAGCTAGTTGATAAGTTTTCCAAATGCATATGTTGTAATTAGCCACTAAATTGAAAATGGAATTTTTGTATCAAACTATTTTATACCTTTGTATCGTCAACTCTATCAAGAACGGTTTTTCTATGATGCGTACTATAAATTGAAATGGTTATCAGACCAGAAAATGAGACTCAGAATACATAAACACCTTGAAAGCACGAGTAAAATCTCAATGGTTGCAAAGAATACAAAAGTTCTTAGAGACCTGAGAAATTACTGTAAGCTCTTCTCGCCGGAAATTAATTCTTCATTTACTTCACTCCAGATGTAACCAGACTGGAACAGCGTTTCACCTCTATTGCGTCGTAATAGAATGCATTTCAAACTTGTGGCAAGTCCGCATTGTTTTCAGTTAGAATAAATCGAGCTTCATGGGTTGAAAATAATTACACACTGGAAATAAATGCAGAGCACCCGTATTGTCGAGCACATTTCTGTGTTAAACCTGCCGGAGGGTTCATTCTGGTGGTGATGACCACGACTTGAGCTAGTGAATTGCAGAGCAGAGTGCAGTCACCTAATTCTTTCTATCATGCTAAGAATTGAAACGTTCAAGGATAAGTGAACTAACTAAAATATAGAGTTCATTAGAATAGAAAATAATATTCAATTTTATAAGATATAACTATTCCAAGCAAAGCTGATCACTAGCTGTATATCTTGTTGCTCTCATAAGATTAGAACTGTCGGCAGTGATCGGGAAGATGTGAAAAATTTAGATAAGCAGCTCCGAGCAACTTTACGAACGCTGAAAATATTCGTTTCACTCATCGCTAATGCAGGCTCATGCATTTTCAGGCCAACGAAGTAATGCAAATTGCGTTAACAAAATCAGGAACTTTTTATTTTCGCTTCTGCGCCGCAAGAAAGCTGCACAGAGAATTTTGAAATATTTTTATGTGCTCTTCCAAACGAGAGCTTCGGGCTATTCATTTACGACCTGTCAGCTTCAAATATACCGTAAGAAAGGCACTGACGCCTAGTTAGCTAAGAGCCTGTCCGTCCTCATGCGGATCAAGGTTGTGGCTGTGACGATTACAATATGTTCAGCAGAAACTTCAAAAGAAATAGAAGCAGATAGAAAAAAATACAGAGCATATTGGTTTTCAGGAAAATTGAGGGTTTAAATTGAAAGAAGAACAGCATTCCTATTATTCACGGATATTTTAGTGAGTATTTTTTGAACGCACAGCTTTATTGAGCCTGTCTAAAATCGGATTAAAAACTACGTTCCTCTACATTCGAGCTTTGCCATTTTAACTCTACGCAGAGGACTCGTTTTCCCGCTCTATCGATCGCACGTAAACTCGTCTCTTAATGTCACTCTTTGCTGGTCCGTCTCGTCGCTATTTCACGTAACATGTACGAGTTGTATTTCAGAATCGTTCCACAGATGAAGCCCAGAAATTTGACGGATTTGGTTTAATGAGGTCAATATCCCCGCTATTTGTTTCACATCAAAAATGTGTGGGGAAAAGTACTGGGATTATTTTTAGCTTTTTGCGGGGGTTATTGTCTTTAGATTTGCGTGTGGGTAGCAAGATATTTTTGACAAAACGCTGGAGTAACAGTCGTTTAAAATATGTTTCTAACTCAACTAAAAAGTATTTGGCCTTTTTTTTCACTATATTTTTATACTCTTAGTTACCAACAGCACTCTGAACGTTACTAAAGTTAGTGAGTAACTATTCTCTGTGACACTGTAAGTATATTCAAACTTTGTTCATTAAGGATTGAAATTGTAGTCTGTTCGAAATTAATTCTGTGGTTGTTATCGTCCTAATCTAATGAGACAGCCAAATTTGCAAAGCCGCGCTCTGTTACGATGAACTTTTCTCTCTTTGCGTCATGCCGGTTACATATTACACGGTCAGGATCCCTTCGCAGGCGAGAGAAGACTTCGAATGAAAGCAAGCAATTTAGTCTCGTGCTGTGGATATCATTCGTAACCGGGCCGCTGTAGCACGTCAGCTGTGGTGGGAACAAACAATCACCAGTTTTACGAAATCTAATACATTTTCTTCTATCACTAACGAAGAAGTCGTCGGGCTTGCAAATAATTTCGGGCTCGTTGAATCGAACGGATTTCGTAGAGAGCTCTTCCCCTGCAAAACTTACTCATGGCAGCGACTCGCTCGTGTTGACCTGATGGACAATACAAGACAGCTTGCAGCTCTGCGAGGCTGCAGGCTTCCTCAAACTGAAGCTGAAAATACGGTCACTCACCAAAAAATTAATTCGTCGTAAAGTTTTAAATTCGAAATGCTTCCTGTTAGGCATAGGTTTCCTAGCCGTGAAACTGTTCAAATCTTTTATAATTATGTCAGTGATAAAAAATGTCTCTCGCATTGTTCGTTTACGAATGAATTCATGAAATATTTCACAGTAGAAGTAGTGTACTCTATTGTGCTACGCAAGAATTAGGTAAGCGTGGTCACTTTTTGAAGGATATATAATTTCACGAGATGTGCGTCTTATTAGATTTCACTTTCATTTGCTTAGGGCGTGCATCGCTGAACTTACAGCATGTACAGCGCTTCCGCCGGGGATATTTCCACGCACGTCGTACCTGAGCTTGTCGAAATCCTGATTCATATATAATTCATGTCAGGCTCCCTAATTTTCTGACGAACTTACGAAAGCCAGATCCAGCAGAAAAAATTGTGAGATAAGGTTTAGTACATGGTAAAGTAACAGAGATTTATTTTTCGTTCTCACAATTCTCTTAAGAGTGCTAAAAACGTAGAAATTAATGAATTCTTAAAACATAGGACTCTCAGTTCTAACAGGCACAGCAACGCTTAGTTTAATAATAGATGTTCTATCCAATAGCGCATTCCTTGTAATACAAGGAATGCTGTATTTTTTCTACTTCAAAAATAATTTTTTTAAATCTGCGAGAGAATTTTCCTCTCTCTCTATGTATCATCGGACTTGATGGGCAGGCAGGAGATATTCTTTGCGAGGCGTGAGTACGTTATCTGGTGACAGCTCCAGCGACGGCTAATTAGGCGAGCGCAGACCTGCTGGCTTCGCTTAGAACTCTTTCACAATGATACATTTCCAATCTGTGTAACATCATTTGTATGCACTAGCACCGAAAAATTATTACATATGCTGATTAATTGTCCAAGGCCTTCGACTGTGCTGTAGTTCGATTACGCATAGGGACCGGAAAGTAAGTCCACTAATTTAGGATGATGAATGAGAAGTTACTTGTGACTAATGAGTGATTCATAGTTCCATCACTTCTGATTCATTGTCTGCAATGAATCTTGTCACAAGCCATTCATCGATACTGAGGAAGACGATGTTGCTTCTCCCACTAACAAAACATTCGTTATTTTGTTTACAAACATTTAAAAAGAATATTTACTAATTCAACGGGCCAACCTTCACGCCGTTGTCTGTAATGAGTTAGTTCTATAAAGGATACCTAATACCTAAATTATATTTTGAATGCTATTTCTGAAAACTATCGCTTTCTTTTATTCAATACATGAACTTGAAAGTACGACCATTTCAAATTACGTAGTCATCATTGTTTTCATACAGCCCTTCAAATGTTAGTACCAGTAATCGCACTTGAATCAAAATTAACACTAGCTCTTTATTATGGCCTCAACATTTAACTTTGTTATGTTTAAGTCCCCCTCTCAGTTTCAGTGCAGAAACTGCAGTGACCTCACATTGCCTGCAATTAGACAGTTAATTTAGGTCAATTGTCGCTCATGGCCGCGAAGGCAAACAGTCGGGTCTGATGCGGCACATACGTATGTACAAGGCACGGGTGACTGGACTACCATCCCTTGGTTGTAGCTTAGCTTAAAATGAAGTTTTCCCAGCTATTTGATTACTGTATTTATGTTGAGTAACTCTTCATTTTGTCACCGATGCCAAAAATTTATGAGTTAGACGTTATACTAAAAGCAATAAAGTCGACACACATAAGTACGTTCCAGGTCTAATCAAAACAGAGTGAAAATTTCAACTCTTCTTTGTGCATACGCCAATGACGTTTGGTGACGTTGATACCTATATCAAAACGACGTAATCGCTGCTCCATAATCTCCCTTTCCATAATCCCCTCGCAATTCGAGCCATACCGTGAGAAACATGCAGCGTATTTAAGAGCTTTGTGTTTGCATCTGCACTCACGCAACTAATAACCTTGTCATTGGTGCTATGCGTGGTAGCCAAGCGCTCTGCCAAGTGGTCGCAATGCTGTAAAAACTGATGATATTCCACGTGTAACTCATAGTAAAATTTCTACTTGAGACGGAAATACGAGTGCATTATTCGGTCAACAACGAAACGTACCCCTGTAGCTCCGTAATATTTATTACGCATACCTTAAAATAGTTCCAGCTTCCACTTCTGGTTGCACTTCTTATAACAGTAAACGAATGCGGCAATTTTGAACACGAACAATTTAATAAAACTTAGTCACTATTCGTATTTCATTTTTGCTCAGTATTGAAAATTCTATAGATCTTTCAGGCAAACGGAAATGATGAACCTGATTCATGAAATTCTAAATATGTTCCTAAAACTGCAGCGGGATGATACATGTACAGTACAGTAGATAAATGAATATTGTGTCACCTGCGAGACCGTGATGTTAGTCTCTAAAAATCAAAACACGTGATCAAATTGAATGGAGAACAAATTGATTCAAGGACCAATTTGCCCTGAAAACAACAAGTAAGCAAGAGCGTCATACTGAGAAGACAGGATAATATTCCCTCTTAAATTTGTCCAATTAGTTATAATGGGACTACTCCGTGGTAGCGACAAACCGACCTAGGCAAAGGGAATCGGGCGGAAACTTTAATATGCTGGGCTATTCCTAACAGAATGACGTGATGTTCACAACGAAGAAAAATTTTCAAACAATTTATTCGTGGTGACTGTGATCGACCGCTTGTACGTAGAAAATTCAATGAAGTTGTGAAATATCTTCAGTTTTTCTTTTCTGTCATGTGTATCACTCTTTAATTTAGGGTTGCGAACATGAATTATGATTTATCTTCAGATACGGCCAAACTACTTAAAATTTGACTAAGCGTGATTTGAAGCTAGATTACTCAAGTGAGTTTTATTTCACGAGTTGTAAAGAGAGCACATGAGTTGTACATGAGTTGCAAGGAGATGCCCTAAAGAAAAAACTTTAAATTTACTATTAGTATTACAATAATGATTGGCATCGAGCACAAGTGAGCTTCTCACAGAAATGGGTGTTCTAATAACTTAGGATGATATGACTTATATTAANTTGTAATTGGTGAAGTAATACCGAGGCATGAAGCAGCTTATGGTAATCGGTGAAGTAATACCGCAGCATGAAGCAGCTTATGGTAATTGATGTAGTAATACCGCAGCATGAAGCGGCGGACCCTCCCTTGAAGATGGACTTGTCGTGCCAAGTTCTGAGTGGAGTGACGTAGGCAGGCTACGAGAAGATGAAACTCTGCATCGTCTTTTGAAAAGCTCATCTCGAGACTCTCTAGGGTAAACGGTCTCACTTCAAAGCTCTTTGGACGGAATTTTTTCTTGCTCTCGCACCATGGCTCTGCTATCCAGCCTAGGAAGCAAACTCAAGTCGCGTTCTGAGAGCCCTTCACGGCCCAATTCAGCACTGAGGTTATGTTGCTCTGGGATACCGTTCACAAAGTATTGAAAGTGGCTCGCTGGTATTTGAGCACTCTGAGAAGAAAAGTTGTTGCCTTTTTCAGGAGATCGTGAATGTTATTCAGTAATTTTGTACAATGAAGCAGTCGTGTCCCCCAAAAAACAGAGTTACTTGTACCGAGGGATGTGTCATTTTATTGAATCAGTGTTATTACTCTAATTACGAATCAATTTTTAAAATTTGAATTGAATTCATCTAACGATATTTTTCCAAGCATTTTATTACTAATAACTCCTTCTAGTAAAAAATATACTTTCTCAACACTCAGATGCAATACATGCTGAATTCCTTTTGTGACCGTTCTTTAGGGCATTTTCTTTCGGAGTTTGCGACAGCTTGGTACGTGTATCTACAAACACGTACGTGAGGTAAGTTTTGCTTGTGTTTATGCCACTGGAGACCGCTGATAGCAGGGTGGTGTATCTACGTTCTTATTTAGGAGTGATTATTTTCTGACAGTTCCTAGCAAGTGTTGTGTTACGTAGCTACTTATGTACGTGCATTTTTTTGGCATTTGTAAGCCATCATTGTTGTTGCATAACGTAACTACTTACTTGAAGGTTATCGAGCTTGAATTTTTTTGCATAAAGTAACTGACCACTAGTGTACTCGTATACGTATTGTTCAAGTCATGAACTGATATTTATGTTGGGTTACGTACCTGCGTATGAATTTACTTATATCGTCTGCATTTGCTTACTGGTATTAGTGCGCATTACGTCGCTGAGTACGAGAGTACGTATCGCATATCTTCTGATAGTTGCTAACAGGCGTTGAGTTCAGTCACGACGGTGACTGAGGTGAGGGCGTATAAAAAGCCCTTCACACGATCAGTCGTTGTCTGCCGACACTGTCTTCAGACATTGAGGTGAGAACGTATAAGAAGCTGTCACTTCGATGCTCACTACCGACGCGCGTCGTCGAAAATACGCCTTTGAAGAATATCTACAAAGCTCGCATTCTGACGCTCATATTAGATCGCGGTGCGCTTCCGGTACTGTTATGTTGCCTCCTGTGGAATTGATAGTGTCATGGAACGTCGTGGTGGTTTCTTGCTGCCTCTCTCCGAAGGAGGAATTTCAACTTCACGAGATTAGGGATAACGTTATGCAAAGCTAGGAAGAGAGTGGGAGTGACAGAGGAAAGAAGACCTTGGAAACCCTGTTTGTAGGAACGTTTCTAGCTTCAGCACCAGGATATTAACCTGTACATTCATGCTCATGTGTTGTTCCTTAACTGGAGGGAAGTTGATAACCTGTGTAACCGATGCGGCTACCAAGCAACGCACACAACTCTCACGAAATCGATTGAGCTTATTTATGTGAAATGACAACGCCAATTGAAAACTTTATCTATAATTTATTTCTGTCATAATTACGTCGTCAGACGAGTAACTTTGCCCGATCAGGCACGGTTGAAAAATATACCAAGTGCCTCCTATGAAGAAGTACAAGCTAACAAAAAAGATGATTACCTCCATGGGGCTTTTGTTTTGCATGTCGAACTTTCTTTTCAACGCGTTGATGTTGTTCACACAGATTTAAAGTATAAGTTTTAACGTGCAGATATGCAAATACGGTTAGAAATAAGGCAAAATTCAGTTTGACGTGTGCGGCGAAAGTAACTATTGATGGGATCAAACTATCATGTTCTGCTATGAACAGTCGCAGGAACTTGTTGGTAAACTGAAACTTGTGAAGTTTTTACCTTCAAGTCAACATAGGAACTGTTGGGAAGTTTTAATGAAGCGGCTGTTTTTTCAAGAATCTATATAAAAGGATACCCAAGCTCAAAATTAATGCTCTATTACTACGTTGATGAGGAAGGCATGGGGAAATAGACATAAATTAGACAGGAATAGAGCGAGAACAGTGAATAATCGACCAATGCATCGGGTGAATGTAAACACGTACGTTAAAATACTAAACTGAAAAGTTCAATCGTTATTTATCCATAGTTTCATTAATATTTAAGGACTTACTACAAGAGCAGTAGAAATCGAGACAAAAGAGTCCAAGTCCTTGAAACAACAGTGAAATAAGACGAACTATACTTAAATTGTTTTACAATCAACTGGAAATTCGAAAGCTGACTTAATGACCAATACATGCTAGTCTTCCTCATGAGACACGCGAGGCAAAAGCCGCACTAATTTGTGAATGTTTTGCGTCGAGGAATTCAGTTAAGACCGCAAGCGAAGGCGTAACACACTGTATGGGCCACACGCCTGGCACAGCTTCCAGGACTGACTGTCCCCTCTCATGGAGCCACTAATTGCGGTAACTTCCAAATTCACGAAACCCTGTGTCCCGAAATTCATAAATCGCTGTACTTTTCTAACCTTTCAACCTTACAAAATTGTGTGCCATACTCGTACAACTTTATGAATAGTCTTGAATTTCACTGAAGCACTTTTTGTATTTAATGAAAGTGACTGAAATTTTCTCTGCATTGTTTAAGCCTGATAATGTAAGTAGATCAAAACGTTTCGCTTTTACAGATTTAGCGTTTTAGTGAATTTTGTTAGCGACTGCCTAAGAATTTTAACGTGCAACGAACTTGAACAATTCACAGTACTCTTCAATGAATACATATTTATGACTCATCCACTGTGCAATGTTGATGTTTACTGCAACATTACAATATTACCATGCAAAAACGAGCACACACCATGAATTATAGAACACTACGTGAGACTACACTTATGCCACACATTGCACCCCCTGCTGTGTGCCGGTTAGGTATTCCAGCCTAACGACTTGTAAAAGTCAGCGGTCGCTCATCTGTCGTAGGCAGCCAGCAGCCGAGTAGCTGAAATGATTTCATTTATCTGGTCTAGCCGGCAGGAGCCTCGCATTAGCGGCATATGAAGAGGTCCGCGGAGCTCCCGGCCCGTAGCGGGGCGAGGAGGGTGAAGCAAATGACCTGGGCTCTCCATCCACTAATTTGATCCGCACACTCAAATGAGAATCTCAAGGCTCTTGATCAGCAATAACCGGATCTCTTCAGGCTCTGTCCCACGAAGAATTATTTTGTGATTCCAAGTAGGATGTTCTCTCGCTCTCTCTCTCTCTCTGCATTCGTCAATGTTCACCTATAAATTCAATGATCTGGTCTCTGGAGGGTATCACGCATAATTTGAAATCCTATTAGCTTTATTTTGGCAACAAAGGGAAAATTTTGTCCAGCACAGGTTTTACTGATTTTAAGGATTAATAGAATCACATTTATTTTACTCCTATTGGTATTTCAACAAAAGTTAAAATTAAAAGTAAAATTTCTGTTCTCTGAAGTTTCGCCAGCCAATCATGTTTAGGTGAAGATTTTCTATGGGAACTCAGCAGTACTTATTGGAACTTTTCAACACCGGATCAGATAAGTGTTATTTAACTTTCCATAACTGTTTCGCACCCGCCTAAATCATCATGCGCATTTCAATTTAAGCTGAAAGCTCGGTGACCGACCCTGAGCAGCGAGAGTGGGCAGGAGCAGCAGCAGCAGCATCCATTTTCTCGCCGTGCGTCCCAAATTAGCAATTTGGTGCGCCTGATATGAGTTCGATGAGCCCTGCTGTGTCCAGAGTAAACATGTTGTGCTTGTGCAGGACACTCGTGCCACTTCGCCCCTCGCGGCTCTCACAATGAGTATTGTATGTTACAAATGGGGACCAACTTTGAAAAAATAACTGTATCGCAGCATCACAAAATTGAAGTGAGAAAGGGACGAGCAAGGAAACGAAGTGATCGTTTGGAACCAGTAAATGAAGCGAATAAATCTACCGAAAGTTGCGGTGGAACAGAAGGTAGTTTTCGTTGGTGATAATGTTGCCTAAACGCAATAAAGATAAAAAAAGAATTCAAAAGCTGTATACGATGACTCTTGATTTTAGTCTCATAAAATGATACAATGTTTATCAGAATATTCTTAAGATGCCTCCGTATTATGTCCTTACTGATTTCTTTGTGCATTTGTGAAAGTTAGGAGAATTTTAGGATTTAATTTTCTCCTAGAAAACTGAGGTGAGAGTTGAAGATCAAGAAGTATATGCTTCATTTCGTATGAAATAATTTTTCCCGTCGTTAAATAGATCATTTGAAGAACTAAAATGACAACTTACGGGGCGGATGAAATCATTCCATTCGATAACGAAAAATGGAGCATATTAAGGAAATATTCGAAAGAACACGCTACATGAATGGGATGACGTACTGATTGTTAAATTTTATAAGGGTAAATGGAGTGAAAAATTTGTTAGAAGCTCGTTATAAACAGTTATTCCAATGAGATGGAGTAGCTTTGGTGCAGTGCTTGCTACAACTACTTCTCTTTATTTAGAACATCACGGGAAAACAACGATGAAACATTTACTTCGTCCGACAATATTTACAGTCAAAGTTCCAATTTATTTCGATTCCGATAAAAGCCTTCAGCACAGCTCGGTACTCGGGAAAATTGATGAAATCATACGAGTTACCCGTAAATCGCAAAAGCCTTGTCCATGAATAAATAAGTCCCGTCGCCGTTCGGACATCTTGAAACGCGTTATCGGGAGGAAATGCTCGATATCGTGTACATCCTCGCGCGGAGGCAGGGCCGGCTAACACACGCACGTGCGTACGTACGGTGCAGTTCAGGATGAGGTTACTGTTATGAGCTCATGTGTAACGCATTCAGTTTGAAGACAGGGAAACGTTTTTGGGGATCTCAGGGGAAGTTTTCCAGGTCTGTTACCCAACATTTTGACGAGTTATAACTTATATTGAAATTCTAGTAAAAGGGTTCACCTATTGGGTTCTTTACACAATTAGATGATTCTGAATCATGGTGACGATTTAACGTACAATGATTACATGATTAAGTATTGTTCTTTGGAATCCATTGAATGCGTTACCCTGGGATTACGGAGTTCAGTGACTAATTCAGTGCTGCCACTGCTCCAAAAATTTCGTAACTGAGCTCAAATTGCATGAGGAATCGCTTTTGAAATAATCAGTTCTCACCGATGAAAGTTTTTCAATGATGAAAATGTAGCCCAATTAGTACCCGTCCGAAATAGCCTCCAACACAGATTTAGTACGGATATAAATCTCCCTTGTTTTTGTACTAACTTTCCAGAAAGTTGACAATTGCAGCTACTCTTGCGAGAATTCGCCATTGCCGATGGCATCTCCAGAAGCTGTTCTGTAAGAAAACTCACCTGAAGTGCCGTGAAATTCGCCAAAAAATAGCTCATGACGAAAGTTTTAATGACTTCCGTTGCTTTCGGTTGTCAAGAACAGCTGCCGATGCGCTGGCATTTAAGTCTTCGTAATCATGTGCCTGACCTTCCGTCTTTGCTCGACCAATAAGTCAACGAGAAAGTTGCAGGAACACACCTAGTGCTGATGATCGCTCAAATCTCACTGAGCAAGAAGTTAATTTGCTTCTATTAGACTTTGAAACATAGTACCATAGATATTCACAATGCATTGGCAGCTCTGATTTCAAAGCTGCAAGGCTTACCTTATTTCATTATTTAGGAATAGAAGGCATAGCCAGAAAATTTATTACAGGTGATTACGTTCGCGTAAGTACAGGGGGGGGGGGAAACGAAACTGTTCCAACATAACAACTTTGTCAGGCAATTTAAAAAAACCGTTGGCTCACTTGAACTGCTTCTTGGAGATTTTTCAGCATAGATAAGGAATCTTTGTAACCTGACTTGGTTTTAAAAAATTTCACTGCATATTTCAGTGGAAAGAAAGAATCCGTAAATATTTTACCTATCAGGCTATTCTTTGAACAATTTCCCAAGCGAAAATGTGACGTCTACTATTGGCCCACTTTTTTCCCACGTGTCACGTACTGCTGGGTGTGACAGATTATTATTATTTGACCAACGGAGCCAAAGAAGCGTGAGCAGCTCTCATTAATGTGAGCGAAACACCCAAGTTCGTCGGATTGCTGTCTGGGAGCTCGTAGGTCACAATTCTTTGTGACAGAAAACTTTAAAAATTTGCTCTCTACTCATTAGCTCTTTAGGCTGTTAGAAACGAAGTTCTATCTTATTAAAAGACAACAAGAAAATTTTGAGTTCAGAATTATCCAAAAGAAGAGTTTTGTCAGGCAATAAGAACACACTAGCTCATTGGTTTATTTTACATTCTTTTCAATGAATCACAGAGAGTTTTTCGACTAGAATGTGCCCAAATAAGTTAGAAACATTTATCTACCACAAGTAATTTACATCAGATACAG
>VOMN01001066.1:0-32732 GCA_014899125.1 Orchestia grillus
CCTGCACCTCCGCCCGCACCTGCCACGTACCCACACCCGCACCTGCCACGCACACAACGTACGGAGTTTGCTCCTCCCCTGCCAGGCTGACTGTCCTTACAGCCTCGCCTGCCAGGCTGACTGTCCTTACAGCCTCGCCTGCCAGGCTGACTGTCCCTACAATCTTGTCTTCTAAACTGACTGTCCTTACAGTCTCGTTGGCAGGAAATGTCTCAGCAACTGACCAGCTTTGATTTTTGCCCTATCATTTTAAAAACGAACGTGTCAAAAAAAGACCGGATTGAAGTAGCGCGTTAGAGAGCACGTCCAAGAGGATGAGTTCAAGGCATGTCACTCCAGGAGCCCAGGAGAATGAAGCTAAGCAGTATTTTTGTGTGCAGTCTTTAGGAAAACCTGCAAATTGCTTTCCAAACATCACACGTCTAGTTTTGACGTTTGCCTCAAATGAAGTGTCGTTGTCTAAATATTTTGCGAGCTCTTTGCTCTCAAATTCAAGTGCTCTGAGCGAAAGAGAAGCCAATGTTTGATGACTCGGAAAAAGTCCTTTGATTTAGTGCTGAATGTTTTGCAAAGTTCGCCTTTGTAAACTTTCATTTTTCGATTTTTGGGAAACACAATGCAAAAAATCGTGAAACATTCATGGCTGTAAGAAGATTCGTACCGATAAAGTACACGTCACAAAGAATGCACATGATTAAATGCATTTATACATTTCCATTCAAGACCAAAACGTATCTTTTGGAAAGTAGATATCCGCAAAATAGAATGTGCTATAGGTGAGTCAAAGGCCAGAAAATTTAACAAGTTATGTTTACCAAGTCATCTCAGTATAAATGAGTTACGAGGAAGTGATGTTAGATCTCGAAAAAATTCTTGTAAGGTTTTAAGGTACTAGTGGGGGTGCGGTGGGGGGCATGGAGGCATATCGCTGTAGCAGCGACACTCCAGCAGGGGTTCCAGACCTCAATTCAACTAAGCAATGCTCATGAGCCAAGGTTGTAAGACAGGACGATTTTATGTAACCAATGGCTAGATGGAAGCGGGACGAATGGCATTCCTCTTCCTCTGCAGGCTACACATGCGTCTCTCTCAGCCTTTAAAGGACTAACTCATATTTTGAATGGACGAAATATTTCGTTAACAAGTTATATTTACCAAGTCTTGCATGAACGTTCACCATCGTTTTGAACGAAACAACACGAATTTTAGACTATGCTCGATTATTTGTACATAATGACCTTCAGAAGTGGCAATCTTCTTGGTGCTGTGGAAAATACCCAGGAGTGTTATTTTCATCGCAAAGCCGAAGAATGTTCGGTGCGTTCGGTAGCCCAGGGTCCATGGAAATGAGCAGTTCATTGCAACAACAAAAAAAACGTGCGTACCACCACAAGGCCGCGACAGCGAGAGGCCTCAGGGGGCTGTATAGAACGAGCTTCCCTGGGCTCAGTGAAATGGTGATCTTCGAGTGCCCTTCAGCCTGTTGGCACGGAACTGGTTTGTGGCACGCCAGCTACAACGCAGGCAGCGAGCAGAGCTGATGCTGGCCAACTGGCAATCCTGTACCGTTAATTGAATACGGGACGTTTCCTCAAGTGTACGATCTGAGTTATGCTTGAAGGTGCCAGCCACAGGTGAGCTCGGCGTCCTGCGAACGCGTTATGCAAAGTAGCGTACGCGTAAAGAAAGGCGGGAGCCGACAGGAAGACTGTGAATTTCGTGCGACTTACGCCAGGTTATCTGCACTTAGCAAAAGATGCTTGCAAAAAGGGTTCTATCCAGCTGACATCTAGATTAACGTGGACTCCACCATCGTAAGCTTTTTGTTACAATGATATTCACATCATTCTTGAGTTACGTAAGCTAATTTTACTAACAGACGTATACAAAAAAGATAAATACAATGACAATAAAAAGAGGTGACATTCTGCTCTAACTTTAATTTCCTGGTGCAAACAAGGAGCTGTGGATTATACAGACGGATTCGAGTGGGTGATGCTACAGCAAAACCAACTGGGCTGTCCCGCTATAGCCTACGCACATACACTGCATTCGTAACAGTTCTAGCTGCTGTGGAATAAAACTAGGTCAAAAGTTCACCTGAAAAGTATGTAATCCACTAAACAGTAAACATTTCATTTTTCACCAAAGGATATAGTTAACCGTAGATTCCCAGTATATTTACTAGAAAACATAGCTCACTCACTCAAGCTTTCTTATAGGGACGTATGTGCACGTGTTTATAGAGTATGGTGTTCACGCTGCAGACGATAATAGCGGAGGGTGCATACATAAGTATTTTTCGCACGACCTACCTTCAGGTACTTTGAGTAATCTGTTGCTTTCGAAGAACCGTTAACACTTGCATACGTGTCCTGTATGTGCAAGTAATACTGTATTTTCAGGGAAAGTGTGCAAAATATAAGATAGTCTGTGAAATTGTTCAAAACTCAGATTTTAGTAACAAATTTTAAACCGGAAAAACATATTCTAATCTCTTAACACGTGACACACTTTCACTACTGGAGGACATTTACAGATGTTCTTATCGTAGGAAAGTGAAAAAAAATAAATAACAAAATTAAACAATAAAACGATTAGTTGAAATTAGAACTGCGCTTAAATTAGCAAGCAATTATATGCATTTGCATTGAGCGTCACGTAAGAATTGACCACACGCCTACTGTGCCGCAGAACATTAATGAACCTTTTTACGACTTGAATGAGATCTTCGTCGCACGCGGCAGTCTGCCTCCTCGAGGACGAGTCGCCCAGAATTTACCGTTGAAAATTTACCAAAAATATTTCGAGGAGCAAGTAACCTTTAAATCGGGAGCCACCATTCCGAAATGCGTAAGCTATTAGTTGTGTAATTCATACGGACACCGTTTCAAAAATATATTGAACACATGCACGTCATAAGCCGAAACACTTACACGGCGTATCATAGCATCTCACGGTCCAAAATGCAGTTTGTGGCTAGGAAGGAGTTTGCGTCTTTTTTTTAATTAAGAACTGTTTTACTAGCAACGGGTGATACAAGGGACTGTCAGTCGTCCAGGTCCTGGAAAGGATGACCTTCTGAGTCGCTGTGGCAGTAGAACAAACTGGAAACGAGTGTCACCAGAAGGGCACGCTGAATGTCTTCTGTCTTTACAAAACTATGACGAGAAGGCGACTGTGGCCACACACCGAGTGTCCACAGGTACCATCATGCTGTACGTCGAGTGCTCTACGCGTGCAGTAAAAAGAAGGCAATACGTCGAGTGGTAGACCCACGCAATAATTAGAAAGCAACTGAAGCAATACACAGAGTCTTCCGCAAATATATCACTGAATTACCATCCGTCGTCAGTTGGAACATGGTGCAAAAGTCAAAGACGTTTTTTTGGCTGTTGAAGAATTTTCGCAGACAATGCACGACACTTCTGTCATTGAAAGTGAATACGAATTTCAAAAAAACTAAAATCATGGACTGCACTGTGCACTATAATTATTATGAAACGAACATGGGATTGGTTATGTTAAATTTCAAACTGATAGAATAACAATTGGGCGTATTTAAACCATAAAGAAATTAGAACATCAAGCGCGTGTAAGTACGTAAAACAAAACAGATGTACTACAATATAATACAGTTTTACATACATTCCTTTTCCAATTTCAGTCAAGCTTCTAAAAATGCAATGTTGAACAATTCAGAATTCAAATAGGCTATAAATTAGTTTTTGATTGTTTTATGGAAAATTTCGAAGAAAATAATAGAACCTATTTGGTTAGATTGCCAGTCTCATCGAAAAATGTATCCTAAGGAACTCAAATAATAGCTTAGGCGTATTCAATCCTAAGATTAAGTCAGTGGTACTTTGAAGAGAAATTCCGAAATCTGTCAGCAGAAACGAAAAGTCGTCTTAGAAGCACTGCGCTTGCACCCAAAGTATACAACCACAGAGACGCGACAGAAAGTTGTGGCGCGACGAAGACGGATAGACGACTGGCAGGGGAACCACTAGCAAATGCGCTCTCAGGTCCAAAATTATTATCCGAAATGACGCAACCAAACCATGAAGGAAAGTCCATCAGAAGTTTTTTTAATGCTTAATAACAATATCATGTACTGACTTTTATTCCTACGTGGTTTGAAAACCGACAATTCTCAAGGTAAAAAATTAACTGCTTCAGATGTTTTTAAAAAAAAAATCAATTAAACAAACAAGTAATCAGACAAATTAATGTGTTTACAGACCTTAATTCGACTCAACAATACACAACAGTCCACAAAACTCCAATATCTCAGGCTAGTTAGCTCGTTCGAGCCGATAGTTGAGCTGAATTTCAATGAAGATTGCAAGGTTCTTAGAGCTTAAATTCTTAAATGAATCATGCCTATTTCGGTACCTGTGAGATCTGTCATCCACAGGACCGCTGCCCCAAGGCTGGGTTAAAAATGAGTGAAATCCGTATTTTAAATTCTGGTCGCCCACGTACAGCAGTTCTAAATCCATAGCGCGTCCGTGACCAGACCATAAACAAAATTGGACAACACTCACATTCTTGCAGCCGCACTGGAACATCAACACGCGCATAACTTCACAAAGTTCACCGTTGAAGCCTTACGGGTTCTCAATTGCCGGCCATGGTTGGTGCTGCTGTACATGCCCCGCACGTTCACTTTACGTCAGGACAAACTATTTTTGATCAGGGAATGCGACGTGAGTTCTCCATTCTAAGAATTCTTGCATAGCGAGCTTGAATTCTCAGTAGAACAACGGATGAAACTGCCAATACACGCAAGGGAATTTTCAACATCAATCTGATTTCAACACACAGAAAACCCTGCGAGGATATGACGAATTCTATTTGATACGCTTAATTAAATAAATCCTAAGTCAAGTTAATTTGTATTCAACCTGAATCGTTTCAATGATTGTTTATTGTCGTGTATCTGCGATTGCTCAAAGCAAAGTTGACCAAACAAGCAAATTTGAGTACACGGGATAGCGAGGGGGGGGGAGGGGAGGGGGATTAGAAAAATGAACACAAATAGCAGTGAGCGTCTTCCACATGTTACTCGTTTGAATGTCTTCATATAAGTAAATACTACAAAACATGAAAGAAGAATTTCTAACAACTTAAAACTGAATTAATAGCACAAACTTGTTCACAGTCCACAGAAAATAGCGTTCATAGCAAGCCCAAACCTGAATGCGTCGCCTCATGCTGATATTGATCTATGGAAAGATCCCCGGTCTGTATAGGCCTGAGACACACCATTTCTAATTTATAAGTTCATTCAATACAATATCATAATCCCAGTTCTTCATATTTCACTGAAGCGCAAAATTTTTCAACCATGTTGCCGAGAATAACAACAACAAGATCCGGTAGAATTGGAGAAATTTTTGTCGTCCTTCAGAAGAAGTAGCCGACGGCGTTCCGTAATTACCAAGCACACCACTGCTTGTATCGCATCAAAAGTCAAGACCCAGCAGGAGAAAGGCACGCACGAGAAAGTGGCATTTGCGGTTTACGTGACGACCACCACACACACACACACGCACATACATACACACGCACACAAGCACACACAGTCAGAATGCGCCGCTTCTTTCGCGAGCCTTCCGCACGATCGGAGCGGTCTCACTCTGGGACCCCTGCATTCCGCCTCTTCGGACTGCACCTGCGTCGAGTGCTGCAGAACACGAATTCCCGCGTAGAATATGGAGAGAAATTTCCTTACTTTCCGCATTGGAAGGATTTAGAGAGCGCTAAGCCAGAATTGAAGAAAAGTGGGACTGGCTGTTCCTATTCTTCACTTTATATTTAATTTACACGACAGTCCATTGACCTCAGTCATAATACCTACGTTTTTTCTCAGCTCACAAGTCGTGGTCGAGGATCTTCCGAATGTATGTCGTAGTACAACTGGCGTGCGTTCGAGCCACTCAGTGTGCAAGTAAGTTGCAACACGAAAACTAACAAGAAAATACAATTTTATTTCGTCCAAGTTCATCAGAGCATTTCGAGTTGACTTCCCACCTACTAGGTTCGGTGGCACAGAATTGAGGGGGGGAGTTATTGCGCTAGATGCATTTCAATTAGCCCATATTAATAAGCAATCAGTATCAGAAATTACAAAAGAATATTTAAAATTTATTGAAATGAAATTGCCAGCAAATTTATGTAATTTAAAATCGACGTTCGTTCTACATAATCGAGTCATTTCAAAAAATCACCTGGGATTTTATACGTTATTTGAAGTCAACGAACAAAGATTTGAATGCATATTTTTTATACGATCGTTTTTATATTAATCTATCTTCTGTGTGGACAGCATTTTCCATGTGAAGACCGAACAAAAGAATTTTCCCCATTTTTTACATTACCAAATATATCGTAAATGAGCGTCAACCATATGTTCCCTCTCCTGAAAGTGAGCAAGTTTCCAAATGGTCGAAGTGAAGGTGAGCGCGATCTAACTGTATCGGAACGGTACTGAACGTATCATTAAAGCATCAGTAACGGCGACATCGACGTACGTCACAGTGCCCTTAGGAAGCTTGTGCATTTCCAGTGTAAGAGAGGCATTCTGTACCTGATCCTCCATTTATATTGCAAAGTGTTGCACAATAAAATGCTACTGCAATGTAATCTTTTTTGAAGTGTTCCTTCAATATCGTATAATTTGTTTTCAATGTCGTCAACGAACGACATAGGCATATTCAATTGTCACTTCATTAAACGGTAATTACTAGGATACCTAATTAATGCCTTATGGTCAGTCATAGCATTTTTTACGCACCCTGTGGACAACTGAAGAGGTGTGGCCACAATCGAGTAGATTCCAAAAACTATAGCATCACCACTAAAAAACGCTCACACCTTCTCGATACTGGTTATGCTTGCGTCTCGGACCTTAAGGGCCACGAAATACGCCCAAAATCATGAAAGTGAGCCGTAATAAGTATCATGATGTGAAATATCAAGATGTCCTCGCTCTCCATATAGACAGCCAGGAGGCCCTCCGTTGTGGCCTCTGGGAGGCCCTCGACCTCGATCCTTGCTGCCCACAAGGCCTCTGATAGGCGGCTCCTGATTGGATGAACTCACAGCCACTCACGGCGATCGTTCATTCAGCAAGGAATGTCTTTATTTTATGATACTTGTGAAGGTTATCGAGCCACATTTCAAGTGTTTTAAGTAATTTATTAATAAAATACTCATACTTTCTCTTATTTGGACACTCAACTATAACGCATGTACTTCAATACGACACTTACAGTGCGTCCATTGAATGATGTCGAACAAAGTGTTTCGGGTATAATGCTGACAGGCTTCATTTGGAAACCCAGATTTCGGTGTCAGAATGACGATGAAGTGCCCCATTGTATCTCATTTCTCTGAAGTTCATGGAATTAATCCAAGTCACTCCTGCTGTTCAACCACGGCGGTCAAATTTTTGGGCTATTCTCGATTCCCGAATCAGGCAATTCTATCCCATTTTTGGTCAAGAGTTAATGAAATTTCGTGAAGAGAATTTACGCTTCACAAAACTGACAGCTCCATAATGCATTCACGTAGGACACGGGAGAGTCCAGATACCCATTAAGTGAACGGCGTTTTTATCGTCGTCATTTTCCACAATGAGAAGAGAGACCTTATTGGTCGCCTAATTTCTTGGCGGAGAGGCAGACCTCGCACCAGATAATACTGGAACATGAATGCCGTGCAGCCAAATCCAAAAGGGCAAAATAACCGAGAAAGTAACCGAATAAACATACGTATAGTCCAGCGTTGAAATGCTCACAAAAAGCGGCTTGACGAGTCCAAAATGTGGTATAGGCCGAAACTTGGCATGAGTTCTAACACGCGGATCGTGGACGCATAGCTCATGATCAACGGGCACTCCCGTCAGGTACAATTCAGAGGAATAATGTATCGTCCGTGCAAACACTTGTGGTCGGAAGAGTGAAGAACGTAAAATAGAGGACGATAAGTTGCTAAATCCTATTGAAAATGTTAGAAACGGAATATTTCTCATCCTTGGAGTTAAAAACTTACACTTCGTGCAGAAAACAAGTTTTACATATAGCGAGGATCAAATGAAAACTATAGGTTTCTAAATCCATTTGTTCAGAAAACAAGTTTGATGCACATCGAGCACAACCAGCAGAATTACGGATTTAAAATTCGACCAATCAACTGAAAAAAGTGCACAAAAACCTTAAACTTAGGAACGTAACTCTGAACGTAAGTGCCATCTCGGAGTATTACGTATGATGTATTAACAAAGACGTAAAGGTGCTAAATCAAAGGGATGAGTCATGCGGTTTGGAGACCAGCAATATAAGGGAACAATAAGCTATAGATAAAACTAATTCGATTTATCAATTGTCTCGTAATACTCAGGTAAACTATTCAAGTGCTTTTGATTACGCAAAAATTACTTCATTGAAATCCAAAAACACAGAAATAGAGGCTACGGTCTAAGACGGTCACAATGAAATGAGGAATCAAAAATTAAATTCTTGCGAAAGAGTTAAATGCATGCATTTGCTCGTCAGTATAGTCCCATAGAGTAAGACTTCCCCCATTTTCATCCTCATCAGATAGCTCGTATATAAGGTCTCTCATATACATGAACCTGATCCTAATTAATGGTTTTGAAACCCTGTACGAAATGGTTGTTATGAATAAAATAAATGTCTAGGTCATTGAACCAATGCACTACAGTCGAATCTTTTTAAGCTTTAACAAGTAAAGTGCGCTCGAGAATTATTGTTATCATCTTCAGAAACTTAAAAATGGCGAATAGCTGGAGAGGCAAAATTTTTAAACCCATTAACTAATTTCACTTAACGCTTACACTTAAACAAAACATTCTACTTTCTCTCTCTCTCTCTCTCTCTCTCTCTGCTGTACAATCTTTTAACTAACTACTTTTGTCTCTACTCAAGAACTATCTAACTGAACTCCAAAACTACACCTTAACTCAGAATTTTAGCAAATTACAACTTGCGGAAAGAGTACACGACGTTTCATGAAATATGAAAAATTACTGACACGATGCAGCTCAAACCCGATTAAGTGAAGAAAAAATACAGTTCGGCCTGAAAGAAAAGCATCGAGATTTGGCGGACAACGTTCACATGGTGATGAATTGAAGTCTGTTTTCCCAGACCTGACAAAAAGTTTTGTACAGGCAGTACTCATCACTCGCCAACGGAAGACAGCCCTTAAATTACACTGTTTCATTAGGTTAAGTAGGGGTCAGTGCACAGCTGGTCCCCCCAAAAAATTGAATCGGCTGCAATGGAATGGATGAGGAGCCATGTGGACCGGCCCTTCGAACAGCCACGAACACCGGCCAACGCTGGACACGGAAGGCCAGAGCGACCCCGGGGCTACTTCGGTCATGGAGCTCACACGGAGTTACGCAAGGGGCGCTCGACACAGCTGCCTCCAAGAAACAATAGAGGCGCTGGAAGGTTTCCAGGGACCACCTCTCGAACCTCAAATATACCAAACCTAGCAGCTTGTAGAAGTCGTCCCCATGATTAGTAGTTTAGAAGCCACTACCTACGAGTGGAATCGCTATATTTTCAAGTTACTCTCGGACAAGAACTAAAACAAGATTAAGATTATGTTCAGCGGTGACAATAGTTGGTGCGTCATACAAGCACATCAAGCAGCTGGTGAAACAGGGAAAGATGTTTTACTGTCTTATTGTGGACTCCAGTTATCGCAATCGGACAAATGACAGTCGGTACATGAAATCCCATTTGACCAACTGCTCACTACGCCACACGATGCTTCAATGACTTACATCGAAACGTCAGCTGGTCCAGCAGCAGGGGCTGGATGCGACTTGAATAAGCCAGATGGACCGCACGAATGTATCATTAGTAGAATACATAACATAGAATGTAGAATAGAATAGAACAGTCCAGGGCATCAGTAACATCAGACTATGTACTGTATTCTACTGATGCGCTGAGCTTTTCTGTTCCATATTCTATTCTATGTATTCTATTTAGTAGCAGCGTCTCCATCTCTAACAGATGGCAATGAATGCGCTGTTTCTTGACAGCAAAACTAGTTTTGCCTTGGCTCACTTTGGGCGATAAGCCAAAGAACAATGCAGAAGTACTTCGCGGACTCTATAAACGACTCCATGAAAAAAATTCAATGCAATGACTGAAAATCACTAATGCGGGAAATTTAATAGTCCACCTCCAAAGTGAAGGGTGGCTTTGCTTAATATTGAATTTACGATGAATTATTCCCCTTCTTCGGTCTTTTAATAACCTCACTAATCTTGAACAAAGATGAACAGAAAAACACCAAGAGGACACATGCACTCACGAGTCATTTTAGAAATGACGTTATTAACTGAAAAAATTAGAATGTTGTACAGATTTTGACTTCATCAAGAAACGAGATGAGGATGCTCAGAAAGAGGCAGGCTGAGGCTGATCGTTTACGAAAGCTGAGCGTCCACAGTACGGGTGGAGCTCTCCATGAGCGGCTCAAGAGAGTCGTGTGACCTTATAAACATCCATTGCTTCCTGATCGCCACGCAGCGCGGGATCGACGCCGCCTAGACTGCACCCATCATTACCATATCTCCAGTACTGTAATAATGTCTCAGTTGACTGATGTGAATGCCCTCAATCGTGTTTCGGAGTCTTTCCTTGAATCGTCATCGAAAGGTAAAGTGTATGAAAATATAAAATGAGTACCTAAAACAAGGTGCATTTTTGTAACGAAGGAAAAGTCATACTGAAAAGTCCAAATTGGTTGCAAAAATGTTAGTATAATACAATAACGTATGCCCGGAACGACAGAGAATACGAACATGGGAAGACTTGTTTCGTTCTGACCAAAATTTTCGTGGTACGAATAGTTTGATTCTCAGAGACGTTTTGAACTGAAGATCAGGTGCTCGCATCGCAAGTCGAAGTCAGTGTCAGCCACAGACGTCAATGAAGATAAAGGGAACACAGCACCTTTAAATTAGGATCGATCGCCAGAAAGAAATCAGAATTAACTATGTAGCTATCGTACGAGTATATAAGTCTTCTTTGTGTGCATGTATGTAAGAATGTATTGAACTGGCATGTGCTCCTCACGCACCATTGTCTCGGACACGCAAGCTGGACCATGTCTCGTGTTTTAACTGATTTAAGTCACCCCAAACATAAGTGAATTCATAAGATTCTATAGCTGATACTGCTGAAAAATTTCCCCATTTTTAAGGTGGCTTTGAAACTCTGCAAAGGAGTAATGCTAATGTTCATGATTTATCGGGACAAAATACGGAATTTCAGTACTCAAAATCGTATACTTGAAATACCAGTCAGAAGTAGACATCAGAGTTACGCTCTAGCTTGAGATTTCGACGGTCAGCGGACGAAAGGCAGTAAAAAGTCCACCTCAAAGAAGGAGTTATAACTTTTCACTCCAGTAACTGCCTGGAAATGGATAATAACCGCGGAATGGCTGGAACGAGCACCCCTTTCCGCTCTAGGACCCCTGGACATCAGCGACTTGGATCCCACCTCAAGGACAAGATCTCGTCCCCAAGGACATCACGCGCTCGGATGAGGGAGGCACCGATGCACCTGGAGAGCAGTTGTCAGCACCCATTGTGTCTCCTACAGATGAAAAAATACACGAGTACGTCGATGAATTTAGTAGCATTGATTATACGCTTCTCCGTAAATGAGGGCTTGTCACAAAACTGCTCAACTTATCAATCAAAATTTGAAAATTTCCTTTGAAAAAATTATTAAGTAACGCTTTTCTCGAAGGTGTAAAATCAATGCAAATTTCTGGACCTTATGTAATTTATTCGTGGTAATTTCAATTGAAATTTATTCAAACCTAATCAACATTTCAGCTTTGTAGTGTATTCAGCAAGTAACACCCACATGTTGGATTGGAACTTGTATAACTTGTGTTGGAAGCGCACAAGGTCATCACATTGTCGAGCTTACAAAGCGTGAGGTCCTGGCTCAGAATTTATGGTCTACCTTACAAAGTTCGGGTCTAGCTTACAAAGTTCGGGTCTAGCTTACTGATGGTCAAGGCCTAACTTCCAGAGAGTTAAGCTCTAGTTTACACACAAGGAAGAGGAAATTGTGAGAAGTTCCAAGGTACAAAAGTTACTTTCCAATTCTTACATGAAAAGTTTCTTCTCAGTTGAAATTGGCAAGTACGATACAATCGTACACGTAGAACGATCGCGTCGTGAGAATGTGTCCTTGAATCCTATCATTCCCACAAGCTGTGGTTTGAGTATTTTTGTACGGAAAATTAATCGATGCGTTGCTGTTTTCAGTCGAGTTCAAATCCGAGAAGTTTCGCTCAATTCAAAATTAGTACAGTTAAATTTAATTCGCTTAGAGATACTCAGGTTCTCGCGTTCTGTAGAAAATTCGCGATGTCTTCTTTAAAGTTTTCCTAAATAAGCTCCCCGGACAAGAAAAATAGTCACCTCTTACTTTTACAGCGTAGGACCTCCACGAGCACGAAAAGTGGAAGAAATTCTGCCCGGAATTGAGTACAGGAGCTCACGCCTAGTCGACTTTAAATCACTCTTGCATCAACTGACCTCGTAGAGCGGCCACAGTACGTGGACGATCTTTTCGACGTCTAACTTGTAGATTCTATGTGGTCCCACAAATTTTCTCTTACGCTCATGTGTGGGAACTTAGCAGGTAAACCTGAGTGCCTGATATAACCTTTTAGACTGTCAAGCCAATTAAAGACAGTTCTAACCCAATGCACCCTGCAGTTGTCATCCTGAAAGATATAGAAAACATATGCCTTTCTTCATTCAAATGTTGTGCAAAGGGTAAAATTTGACTATCTAGTAGCTCTACGTAATTATACTGGCTCAGTTTGATAGATACCTCAATTAAGGTATCTACTTTAGTGTAGTTGAATACCACTTGAACATGGCAGACCCTCAGCTTCTTTGTATCGCCCCTCGCACGCAAGCTTCGTTGAAGGCATCACGAGATCTTCGATGAACACAACGGTGAGTATCATTGCTCCAGAGACAGAATCGTGATTCAACCACAAGACACTTTTCCGCTCCTCTACAGCCCAATACGCATATGCTTTGACCCAGTTTAAACTAGAAGTCTTATAAAGAGTAGTTAACACTGGCCGCTTACTAGCCATACTGCTCCATACATTCATTGCATGGAGTTCCCCACGAAGAGTTCGTTCAGAGACAGCAAAAGAAGGGCCATCATTTACGTTTCGCGGTAGTTCCATCCTCGATGCAAAGCGATTCCGGTTAACAATTCGTAACACAAAGCTGTGATCCCCGTCCGTTAGAATTTTTTTCCGACCACAATTTTGCCTTAAATTGCCGTACGTACCAGATTGTTTTCATTGTTGGTAGACCTGTGTAACAGTGCGGCATGAAACACTAGCGAATTTCGCTACCTCCTTCACTGGGTGTCCCTTAGCCCGACCAAATGCAATAGCCCCTTTTTGCCATTCCTAGACGTCTTCCTTTCGCCTCATTATTGTGAAAACTAAGAAACAAGCCTTTATCTAGCCAGCTCTGAATGAAAACTGATATCTGTTTAGTACTGGCTTATAACCTGAACTTAAGTCACGGTTTTGAAAACCGATTGATGAACGTAGTAAATAACTGCAGCTCAAAAAAGTATAGGTACCTACTTTTTTTGTCCGGGGAGCTTACATATTCAATGAAGTTACCATTAAAATTTATTGAAATTGGCGATCACTCATAAAAATGCATGAAACATCAACCATGTACAAGTTAAATCAAGACATGGAATTGCAAAAGCCTATTTTGATGCGTGGATCTGTGACAGAAAACTAGGCAGACAATTTATTTTCAAAGATAGGTAAGTTAGTTTACAAAAGATGATGTAAATAACGGTTCGGCCCGGTGCTAATTGCTAATACTTCAAGTTTTAATGCGTGCAAGAATGCATTTTTTAGGGATAAAATTACCCACCACTGCCCCATTGCAGGAATCGTGTTAATACCTTCCTTGCAGAAAATAATAATTGCAGGGACGTCTCATTATTAGCTCACTATGCAATATAACCTCATGATACAAACATAGTGAACGAAGATCTTGTAAAGAACTTGTGCACACATTAAACTTGTCACATCGAACTCAAGATTTCCATTACAGAGTCCTGCTGAAGAACGTTCTAATCAAGACCACTAGATGTTCTAGCCAAGTTCACGAGACTAAAAATGTGAAGTTTCGAAGCAGACTGAAAGGGCTTGGTACAATAGAAAGTACCAAGTCCCTGTAAGTCATGAGGGTAGAAGGTGTAGCGGTGAACCCTATGCCGCACTAGGTAGTTATGTGTGTGCCGGTCCCGCTAAACAAAAGACAGCTTTCGGCAGTGGCTTCAGTGCGTGCCGTTCGTTAACGGTACACAGGCTGTAAAAAAAACTCAGGCACCTTCGTTTCTCTAACGAACTTTTCTTTAAGCCTTTGCCGTCAGAATCCAAAGGGGAAATGGCATTATCAGCTATAGAAAATATGCACATCAAGCTAGCTGTGATGAGTTAGTAATCTAAAGAAACATTAACTAGAACATTTCTTGAATCCAGGGTTTGGTACAATATGTAGCCACAGACGAATGGATACTCTTTTTGCTTAAAGTGCTTCGAGTAAAATTATGAGTGAAGTGAAAATGGTGTCTCTACTGTCATTTTACAGTCAGTTTCCTGGCAGAACTTCATTTCGAGTACTTTCTTGAACACGATAGAATATATACACTGCGTTTTTAATTCAAATATTTAGCAAGAAGCCCAGCTATTATATTATCAATAAAATATTTCTTTCCAATTTAGTGTACCGTGGGTTAAAATTACGTTAAATGAGAAGTGGGCTTCAGCTTGACTCCAACAACTGAAGTTAGAAATCGGGTTTGATTCAATGAGCCCAAGTTAAGGGACCTTCTGAGACGCACCTTTTCAAATTTAGCAAAGAAGACGAAAATAAACCAATGGAATAGCAGTTAACCGAAACATCATGTCGAATAAAATACGAGTTTTCTACACAAGAGGATTTAAATAGGAAAGGTTTAATGCTGCTAGACTTCAGTTTCCATTTCTGTTAAATTCCAGTATTTCTGAGATGGCTTGGAACTTTTCACGGTGATTTTTGTACACTATCTACACCAAATCCATAATGAGCTTCTTCGTTAACAAAACGCTTATTCAAATGTTCATGTTTGAGGAGAGCCAATCATGAGATAGTTTTTAATTCTCAAACGCCAGTTGTTCAAGCCACTGAATCTATTATTTAGTTTGTTTCATAGTTTTTTAATATAAATTGCGAGCTTTACTCTCATGTCAAATCAAGAAAAAACTTCTCATGCATTGTAGTGTTGTAGCTAACTAATATTTCTGTAATACTAATATAACTTATATTTCTTCAGGTGATAACCAATACCGCAAACCTAAAGTTACAATCGCGAACGAATGATACTAATTAAATATTTGTTATCGCTGCTATGCCGAGTACGACGGGAGAACAAGCTTGATAACAGTAATTCAACGCTAAATTTGCTACACATTCATGTGAAAGACTGACGTACTGCGCGTTGAATTGAATGCGGATGAGATCTTCTAGCCCTTTCGAATCAGCATTCGAGTGACTTATTAACACATCGAAAAAAATAGTTTCAGTTTCTGTGGGGACGCAAGTGAGTGAATAACTAAACTAATGAGTGTGTTATTACACACGAATAGCAATGGGACACTTTTCTTGATTCTTGATACTTTCATCCAAGCTTACTGACACATATGTCCCTGGAGAATAGTAAACTCCTGGGCCACAAATGTACGTCCCAAGAGTCTCAAAAAGCTTCATTTCCCCAGTGAAGAGTTGAATTTCCCCATAATTTTCCCTACGGAGAGTTGAATTTCCCTAATTCCTCCAACAGAGAGTTGAACCTTCATGACCACTACTAAAAGGTGCCCGTGAAAGATATGTGATAGATGCGAGTAGATGATGTAGGTGCGAGTAGATCTTGCACTTCTCTGTCAGAGAAGTCTCTCGTTCTCTGTCAGAAAGAACGGTAAAGTCTCTTGTTCTTTGAGCAATATACTTTTATCCTAAAGCGGCTATCCTAATGTTGATGGAAAACGACAAGATGTATTGCATATTTTCTTTGAATGCCTATGTTATCGTAACTAGAAATGGGAAAAATTCCTAAACATGGAAATCGTCATACAAGCAATTGCGGCACATTTCCTAGAACTTCAGGAGAGATATGTTAAAGGTTGAATTTAAAAAAAAATAAATACATTTTAATTGAAGTGTCGGTGCTATGAACTTTCTCATTTCAAGGAAAGCAATTTTTCTTGCTAATTTTTCAATGGCTTAGCCTAAACTTGTGTTGTGGCGCACTTGTGGCGCACTGACCCTTGTGAGGCTCACAGCTGGGCAGTGAGGGTTCGAATCGCGGCTAGGGCCAACTTATTTTTACGGAACCACGGCGTGCTTCCCTTGGAAGAGAAAGCTTAAACCTCACATTCCGCAAATCCCTCACGCCTCAGTGTTTATAAGGCATTGAAAACCCAACGATGTACTCCATGTCCATTGTGTTGAAATTAATAAAGTTTCTTTCTTCCGTATTTCACATCGAAATTCGACTAACTCTTTAGAGGAAATCAAAGTTTTCTTCCCACAATGCTATAGAACAGAAGCAGAAACAAGCATGTATCGCCGAGGCACAGCCAAAAACGTTGAGCGAAGTCACAAAATCGTAAGCTTCTAGCTGTTATTGAGTTCTAGTACCTCTAAACTTTTTGTCATGCGTTCAGTAATTTGAATTTATCTCTCGCTTACATATTTACTATGTATTAGTAACGTTAAGATGCCAGACACATTTTAAATTTAAATTCAGTTATTCTTAAATTTATGGTCCAGAATCCGACGCCTTGTAAAGGCTACGAGCATAGGGAGGTGGGACATTGATGTACGCCGGACACGCACGTTGCATATGGGTGATCACGATACCCAAGGTATCAAGGTATTTCAAATGCTGATGAAAGAGGTTTTTTTAATTCTGTTTCCACGATATCGCATCAGCATTAAGTTACTGGTTAACTATACAACTTCTACTACAGGAGATAAATTGCATTTAATACTGACAGTATTTACCTCTCCCTCTAATTTTCAAGCCACTGGTGAGTCATGTGTAGTAAGACTTTGTTATGACATCGCGAAATTTGGATTTGGTATTTATACTAAACTAATAAGCTTCACGCAGGAAGGCGACACTTTTAAAAGTTTCTTAAGAAATGTACAAAAATATTTTAAAATCATTAGATGAAGAGATACCCGAATATCAGAGTGTTTAAATTTGAGCTAATTTATTAGCACTATTGCAGTTCCTTCTTCAAAGATCCGTCACATTAGGCATCAACAAACGTGAACGGATTTTTAAACATCATAAACGTTACATATTTTCTGGAGGTTTCAATGTGAATGTTGTGCTCACTCTCAATTCGAGAAGGTTGTCTACCTATTTGTAATTTAATCCTTTTTCTTTATGCCAATGTTATGTCTTATTCTGGGCTTTCTCTCTCATCTGTATTTATGAGAGCTAGGAAAAATAATTCTAATTTAGCCACATTCAAAATTCAGTTTCTACTAACATTGTTTTGTAAGAAGAAGGATAAATTGTTCTCATGCTTCGCAAAAACAAATTAAATACCCTTGTAATTTAAATTGAGAAATTGAATCAATATCTTGAAGTTTGGCTGCACAAAAATTAAACCAATTACGTATAAATACGTCAATGTAATTCATTACGTTGGGATAACATAGGTAGCATAGGTAGTACTAATACGTGGATATATAATGGCATGCCCAAATGTCCTCGTACTATACCTTCTAAAATGCAAATGCAGTAATTCTTATACACTGCACTAAGAAAACAATGTGTAGGTCACAAATTTCATTCACATGCATTTTATATTTCCACGACGGTTTCACATTCATTACACAGAATTGGAATGTTCTTAAGAAGGTCGTAGTTCATATGCCCATTGCGATGAATAACTGTTCACTTGAATTGATGTTATTTGTAATACTATTTTTGAACTCGGATCTATATTTATAAGTTCAATAGGTCAAGCTGTACCACTTTCACAGAATATTTTAAACATTCATTTCCATAACAATGGAAAAATTAATTCCTCTTGCACGTCAACCTATTATTGCTGGAGATTTTTCTGGCTTGCCTGTTATTCATTTTATTGTGTAAATATGTATTCATTTCATACAGTGCACGTAACAAGTCCTCAACAGTAATGTCTCATTGAATTTTAAATTTTAGCTTTTCGTCTAACAATTTCACAAATCAACGCTCTGCTATCAAAACACAACTCTCAAGGACAGATGGTAAAATTCTTTACACTTAGATACAAAGGTTGCGTTTGAAAATTTTGTCTACGCAGTGTCTCTAGATTTTCATGATTATAAAGAACCATATAATTAGATAACGGTTTCACGACACTTACAACACATTTATGGCGCCTTGCACCAAGTTTCGAAGTCGGCCGAGTTGTCCAAAGCACCAGCAGTTCAAGGCAGCAAATTTTGTGGGGTAACTCAGATGCACATTTTTACAAGACACTTGTTTGAGTGACACCAGCTTTACGATGTGGCTACGAATGAGTTCTACGTCCAAAGGTCATCCAGTTCTCTGCAATAATAACACACACTCTTCAACTTTCTAGCACAGGTGTTTCATTCCACAACATGTGTTTCCAATTTACCTTCAATTGAGTGTTTATTTGATTAACGAGGAATATTTAAACACGAGTATGAGATAAATTTCTCCCTAAACGGACGACTGCACGCAGAAGCTGTTGCTACCACAGTGCAACAAGATGCAGCCGACTCCTATGCACCACAATCCAGCAATGCCTCCACCCTACCATAACTTTCCAAAATATGAACAAGCACGTTATTATCCATTCCTCTTGTAACTATCAACCACTCCTCGTAAAAAATTTAACAGTATGCTTTTCTAAAACATAACTGAGCAATTTTTCATCATTGCTAGATCCAGGAAATTGAATTTAAATGAAGGAAGAGCGGATCACTGTTCTTCTACTTCGTTCCACCACACGTTCACTCGTCATAGTCGCGGAGTTGTGACCCGCAAACTGAGCTGTGAGTTGCAACATAGCGCCAGGAATCGCCCCTCTCTCGCACACCCTCCACTCACCCCTGTACATGGCCGCCCCTTGGGCCGCATTGATGTGTCCGGTACTTATAAAGACTCTTCGTCCAATGTACATAGATCGCATCTCTCTGCTAGCTCTCTGCACTGCAAGATTACGCACCTCCAGATGTTCTTCTAGCATAACTTCATTGAGTTCCGTAAATAACTCCATGCACATTCAGTGCCAGCAGTATACAATGAAAAAAGCAAAGAGAAGTACTGGCGAGACTTTTCCTTAACGCCAGTGAATGGATTCTTCTTTCAACGGGGAAAAGAAAGCTGTAAATCGCCGTAGATTGCCTGCAGGCAGGGATAGATGAAACAAACGTCAAAAACTGTATAATTATGACAACTAATTTCGCTTTATCAAGAAGTGTTATAATGAGGAAACTTCTATGGCATTGGAACTTTCAAAGTAAAAAAGAAAGTCTAATGGGCGGAAAGTTGAGTGTCGGGGCCATTCATCCACGCCACTGCGTCATCGTCGTCGTCTGGGTCTCAAACGATTGTAAATTATTTGACTGGCATCGAGCTCGAGACTACTATCTAGGGAGCAATGTATTATATTAAGATAGCATAATTCTTACCAATCGCTATTGATGAATGAGGAAATAGAATTATTCAAAATAAAAGCGAGGTTAACTTTAATTGCTCTTAGAATTTAACCAATACTAAATTGTCATGATTTCATTTAATTGACCGTCAAAATTAGAAAGACTACCCAAAGTAATTATTTCTCAAGGCTGACTTCGAACTGACTGGGTGAATTTGGAGCCGTTCTCCAAGCAGTTAGAAGCCAGCATTCCGCCTCGAAGCATATTGAAAATATGAAATTTAAATGCTTGAGATATACTGTGTATGCTAGTCACAGGTAATGTTGCCACCAAATTGCAACGCATACATTAGGCAGTCAGAACGAGTATTAAGTAGCAGTATCCTGCTCCCATAATATTGACGAAGTGAATACTTTTTAGTTCCTTGAGAAGTCGCATTTTCTCATAATATACAGTGTTCATGAAATATTCATTTACAACTGCGCGGTGAAATACCTCAGCGTTACACATTCGTCGCTAGTTCCTTCGAGTTCTAGACAAAGATCTAGACCTTCGAAATCTAGACCAAGAGGAAATTATTCTTAAGACAGACTTACGGTAGAGAGGGCCTCCCTTAGCGGCGTACTGTACATATAATGAATTTTTCGGTAAAGTCCGTACTGACATTTTCTTGACAGAGGAAGAATGATCTGAATATATCAGTGTTTGAGAAATTTTCAAAGGATTTGTAGCTCGTTGATAATACGCATAACTGTTTCAAATGGATAAAAATTTGTTAAGGGACAGTGTTACATACCATACCGTTGCAGACTTTGTTAAATAAATGTTAACCTAATTCTATGTTAGCTCTAGCCCTCGAATGAAATTATTTAGTTCAACATGAACTCAATTGATGATTTATTGGGCTAAAATAACCTGTACAAGTCCAAAAAATGTCAATCAAACTTTTGTACATAAAATTAAACATTTCTCAACCAAAATCATTCTTGTCCGACGGCTTGTCGATAAAAAACTTCAAGACGGGGCTCCAACTCAAAGCATTTCAATGCCACAAGTCCACAAGTCCATTTCAATACCACAAATCCTGCCCTATTTGTAATGACCTTCTAGCGACCAACGCAGCAGATAAATGACAGAAGACACCGATAAAACAACATCGAGTTTCCTACGTCTCACTGACGCATCCAGTTGACAAAAAAAAATGCTGCTGCCGAAGAAATGCTGTGGTCCTGAGGTCCGGGACTTCATACAACAGACGGAAGAAGAGGAAGAAATACTTTCACTGTGCAACCAAGGAGGGATCTCGTAACAAGGGAACAGCGCGTCTAGGAACCACTTTTGGAAATTTAACATATGTTATTGTTTATTTTCCAACGTGTAAGTACGCGTGTCAGAATTTGTCACGAAATAGACAAATTCTGACGCGCATATTTATACGTTTGAAAGTAATTAATACTAGAAGTTGAACTCCCAACCTATTCTGAGGGGGTGCACTACAGTTCAGAGCCAGGGCTGTTGCTGCCAGCTGGGCTGTTCGCCATCAACGCCCTACAGAATATATATAAGTGAAGTAAATTAGTGATTTTGCTCCCTTTTAAAGCATTGCAGTGTAGAAGCCCTGATCACTACATAGATTGATTAGCAAAATTTCATACGTGCAATACCAATATGAATTCCTGAATTTATTTAGGTACACTATGTGTTTTTGTGAATGTATTTAAAAATTCATTTGTGGGTATTAGGAGCAGACGAATTACATTCGGGAATATCTTTTACATTGCAATTGATAGCATGTGCAATCGGGATTTAAAATTGATTCCACAATTACATAACCCTTAAGCTTAATATGAATAAATGAAAGGCTTTTTTGAATCACAGTAATTGTAAAAACTTGGGAAATTGATATCGTACATTGAAAGGTTAAAGTAGTCAGTTTAATGCCCGTTCAGCCTGCTGATATCGTGCATTAAACGGTTAAATTAAAAGCTTAATGCCTGTTTGGCCTGCCTGATACTGCACCTTAATGAGACTCAAACACAATTAATTAACGATTTGGTTGCAGGTGAGGGGCTTTAAAATAAAAATAAATGAATAAAAATAAAAAATTAATAATTACCACTCTCCCAGATAAATCAATAAATATCTTCGCCCAATGATTCATTATTTATCAATAAGACTTTAAAGTCATAGGAATATTATATTTATTCGAAATAGAGGAGGACATTACGTATGATTGCGTTTGTAAATCGATAAAACGTTTCAGAGAACAGCGGTTTGTATCCCTCGGCATCGTAAGGCTCAGTACACCTTACTTCAAAATATTAATAATTGATCTACAGTAATATCATGCCAGTTTCAGCTCGCTGAGTCTCGGTAAATGCATGCCTCAGTTAGTATGTGGTATTCATGACCAAAGGTATCATGAATACAACATACTTACGTACAAAGGTATTAAGCTTCGACCCCAACACCTTAAATAAGAAACGAATTATTAATATTCAAAGGTGAGATATACATTTTTGTGAGACACCCTGTGTATTGTAAATCATGAACATTTCTCTCATGGGTTTTGACACCAAGTTTTCAGATAAAATATATTGATTTTGAGGCGATTTCAATACTGACTACGATTTTTGACCTCAACTTTTGATATCGTTCAACAAGGGCGGCGCTCTCAAAGTAACTGGGCTCTTGCATGATTGTAGTGTTAAGTTTCTCTTCTGGTCAAGCAATTGTTAAAGGTTTCCATTGAACTTCATAACCAGTTGCATGATATATAATATATGCATTGGATTCAGAGAGTGATGCGAGATGATTGCAGCCTGGAGATCGAGATTGGTCTATAAATTAATTTGATATACGAGTACAATGCACTTCATGTCAATAATTTAAATTTTAAAAGATGATGGAACCATTTTACATAGAAATAAGTAACCTAATAACAATCACAAAAGTCATCTGAATGTGTATTCACTGAACAATTAAAAAATAATATGCGTCTTCACTGATACTTATAAACAATTATTTACATATAACTCTAATAATCACAGATTTAAAATAATAAATTTTCCTGAGTGCTAGTTAGAGCATGAGCTAACTATGCAAGAAGACATCGCTTACACAATTGACAAATTATCTGTGGAGTAAAATGAAAATTTGTAATTGTGATTGTAATTTTCCCTAAACTACAAGTGCCATAATATATTTAACCTTTTCAAAATATTCATTTACGCACTATCAAACCCCACTCGTTTCAAGTCTATTACTTTAAAATCAAAACCGTTCGCTAAAACGTTAGGCTTCACCATGGACGTCACGCTATCGACCTGTGACGTCACGAGCCGCAGCAATACACCCTGAGGTGCATGGACCGCATGGAGCCGAGCTTCTTTAAAATCGAGACGAGAAAAAGACAATCAACAAGGAAAGCTGCGCTCTGCTCAACCTTGGTATAAGACGGAAAGGAACCAGTGCAAAGAACAACGCAGAGGAATGATTATTACTAGAGCTGTATAACAGGATGGTGGTTAGTGTACAGGGTGAATGGAGCACTTTGAAACAATTTAAAGTTCATATTTATATAAGAAGTGTTGACTACAGTAAGGCTCAGCTATACAGGTACTCTAAGAATATAAAATTGTAAGTGAATTGAGTTTTATGATATAAATATTGACAAGGGGAGAACGGTATCTCGATTTTAGTTAGAGATTAACATTCATGGCGTAAGCTTGTCTTGAATGAAATTTTTAGATCCACATAACTAGGAAAAAGTTCGGGTTCTTTGTACGTTTGATAACTGACAAACTGTATCAAATTTGTACAAGTATCTCCTCTTAGTCTTGGGTATAGGAAGGGTAAGGCGCTAAATTGACCGACGTATCCAAAGAGATCATATAATTTAATTTCGTTTTAGTTTCTGATAATAATTCTTGAATTATTTGTACCTTTTCTTACCTAGGATTAGAGCATGTTTTCATTTTTTGAATTCTAGTGTGTTCTTGATCTGAAATCTTGCTCATAACATGTTAATAAGTGGCTACTGTTGCTTGAACCACAGTGCAATCAGGTGCTAGTCTCGAATTTTCGTACTGCTATTAGGGAATTATTTTGTGGAAGTTATCGTTGTCTGTAGGCCGCTCTGAATCATTTTAAAAAACAAAGTTGCACTAGGAGCAGCAACTGCTTGTACTGGGCAGACGTCGGGAAAATAAATTTGCTCATTTCTTGAGCGACGAATGTTTTACAAGCCTTGGTATGAGCCAAACATCATCGGTCTTGTCGCAGACTCGCCTCTTGAAAAATGATTTTCATAACCAGAATTTTATAGTTAATAACGATGGTATAGTGATGACGACTTAATACTCAAAAAGTACTCAGTTACGGCTGCGGCTGTGGTTCGTTCATGTAAAGATTATTCATTTACGTTGGTTGAATATTATACCTTTACGTTTGGATGAATATTATACCTTTAAGTTTGGCTGAAGATTACACATTTACATTTGGGTAAAGATTGAGAAAAGATATCAGAAATAGTAGGTAGATTTTCAGAAACCTTTTTGAATTCAGAACTGGCATTTTCAAGATCCCGAGAAACACATTGAAAATGCCACCCCGTTTATCTTTCTGTTTCTAAATTGCAACTGTGTCTCAGAATTTTCCAAATTTAATTTGTTAGAGTTATAGGTGCTTGGATTTTTGCAGACGAGACTACAACCCGCCCGTTCATTCTTAAGCGTGGTAGTAGAAAAAAGGTAAGGTACCTCTTTCTCTGGATTGCCGTGGGTTTAAGTTGGACAATGAAGGTGAACTAGTGCAGAGCCTGATGGGACAACAAGTGGCCGACTTTCTTTAATTAATTATGAATTTGGAGTCAGGTTGGTCGGTCACTTGAGATAGACGGGCAGTATTTCTGACTACTAGCAGCGAATTTTCGTAACGAGTTTCGTAAAATTCCTAACTACTAGCGGCGAGTTCTCAAGTTAAATCATTACTGCATGAGTAGGCATTTTTACATTTGTGTACCATTCCGTTTCTGACTTTTTTATTCATGCGAGTTAATTATTTGTTCATATCCTTTAGCGTTAAGAAAGTCCCTATTAATAATAAACATTCTAACGTCCTTTTCCGCAGTAAGTTTTGGTTTATTAACTCAACAATACGCGGTAATCATGCAACGTAGAACCAATCGTAAGAAAGTATCGAACAGTACAGATTAGACGATCATTTTAATAATGAATCCGTATGTGTCATAAGTTTAGGAAATATAACTTCATGAACCATGGAAGAGAAGGTACATGTAAAACATCTCTTTGTGTGTGCGTGCTGAGGTAAGCCGGCCCCTGAGACGCACTTGTTCGACCAATCTCTCATTTATTGGCACATGGCATGGCAGAACTATGGGACGCCTTGTACGTCTCTGAAACTGATTGAATTCTGAGATGAATCTGTAAGCACTTGCAAAAATGGAAGAATTTTTTTTTCTGTAACATATTTTTTTCTTTAAACTACGATTGAGACTTCTGGAACATCGATCAAATAGCTCTATCTTTTAAATTTATCCGAAAGGAGAGAATTCGTCTCTGACTACTCGTAATTAGCGTTGCATTGCTGTTTTCTGAACGATTTGCGAGTCCTTAGTACTAAGTGAAACCATTTTATCTCTTGAACTTGCGCCCGGACGTCAGAAGAGGGTTTACTTGACTATGTTGCGCAATTTTTCCATTTTTCTTTGCTTCGTCAGGCTCAGAACCCAGAATTTGAGCCAAATTAAGACCCCGTGTAATGCAGTTTCACAGAAGATTCTCGAGGTATTCCAGTACCAGTGTACTGAATTTTTTCACAACAGACGACTCTATTCGGTTGCGAGTTTACGGGTATTGAAAGGCATAAATATAGCCTGGAGTGCAGGGATAGAAGCTAGACACCTTGTTTCTAAAACCTCTTAGCACCAGAGGCAGATACGTGGAAATATTTTCTGCTTTTGAAGGGTAGACGGTGACTCAGCAATAAAATCTTGCACCAGCAGGGTCTTGCCAACCCATGCCGCCGTAACGTGCATGTTACGCCCGTACATAAGAGGAAAATTTGTACATGGCAGAATGAATTCCTATTTCCACTTTGCTTACCAATAGAAGTCTAGGGAATGTTGCACGATAGTCAAAAATGCAAAATATGCGGAATCAAATACAGAAAAATAAATAGAATAAATTATTTATGGAATAAAATATGCGGGATAGAAGGTAAAAATACGCGGAATAGATAAAAATATTTTGAAATGGTTGTTTACACCCGAATGAACGCTTATTTCTACAATACTGATGAACATATTTCCATGAAATGTGGCATAGAAAAGTGTTGCATTGGATTCGAACGAGTAAATTGCGTGAAGTTGGGGAAGTTAATCAAAAAGCAAATTTAAATTCACCGAAAAGTATTGCGCTCTGTTACCTCGCTAACCTTGAGATAAAATGCAAGTAAAGCTCATCTTCAAAAGTAATACTTTATTTAGCTGGCAAAAATTTGCCCTAATTTTCATTATAAGTATATGTATTGATTATGCCTACAAAAATGTACGGGTTTGCTTTTACTGATCAGTGTGTACTTCCGAAGGAAACCTCAACTTGAACAAGAGAGGTCAATATCAAATTTTAACTCCGACAAGTGAGACATGAAAATTGCATCACAACTGCAAGTCGAGAATATTCAATTTGTGAGAAATAAAGTGGCCTAAGCCACGTGCTTATTGACGAGTCTTCAAACGCCAGAATTTTTTCTACTTGTTAGAAGCAAGTGGGAGATGGATCGAGAACTGATGTTTTCGCCATTAGATGATACCTTACACGAGGAGCCAAACTTTGTTTTGATCCAAATTTGGTCGTTTTCACATTTTGACTTCTCAGAAAGCTGAACTCTAACCTCAAGAACAATTTTTAAACACATTGACTGTGATTTTCCATTCAGGAAAACTTTCATGTCGATGAATATCTCCGTTCTGAAGGCATGAATTAAGGATTTTGTTTGCACAAATTTGGTGACCCTATCAATTTTTTCTAATCAGAACTAGCTTATTCGATTGATGACGATAAATTCGACGAAAACTTGAAAATTCGCATTCACACATGATAGTGCTTCGGTTACATTAGGTTAGGTTAGGTAAATGATCGCGTGTACCATATATGACCCACTTCGGAGGCAAAGTGTTGGGGCTATTACATTTATCTCTCTTGTGAGAAAAATACTATATGTAGAAAAAATAATTCAACCTAATATGAATGAATATTTCTAAATTCTGCTCTGAAATTAAAATTAGTAATTATCAAACTCCTCCCTCCTAGATATAGTCGGTCAGAGAGTGAACCCTGTTATTTTTCAGAGAGTTCTAACAACTGTGCTCACTGTTTGTCATTCAATCATTTCAAAGTAAATGACCAGCGAGAAAACGGATACGAATCTTCCGAGAGTATCACTTAAATGGAAACTCTTGCATACTCTTGCGTCCATATTTATTGCGTATATACTATGCCCCTATTTGCCTCAATGCGTATGTATGCAAAATGTATGTTTTTACTTCGATATCGCATCGGTGTCTGATTTCAAAATTCTAAAACCTTCCTTCGGGAGCTTAGGATGGGCCATTGGCATTAGGAATAGGTTTGTTCTATGCTATGGAGACTGGCATCCCCATGGGAACACTGTAAGTTTATCTCAACTCTTGTCAGGTCTTTGGGACTTGTACCATTCTTTGCTTCTTTCAATTTTCATGCCTTCTTCATTGATTATTCTTCATCTTTTCTTCCTCTTCCTTCTTAACTTGTTTTTATGCGCAGGAAATATTACGAGGGAACACATCTTGTGCATAGATTCTCCGTCCACCTCGGTCATACTCATAATCCAATTTATCTCGGTGCGTGATAGGGAGTTAATAATGAGCTGCTATCCTTACGACTACTACTAATACATCTAAGTTTGAATCACATTATTCAGAGTATTCATCAACAAAGAAATTGTATCATTTCAGGTTAGCATGAAATAATTGAAATTGATTAAGACTGAATAATCGAATATTTTTTTTACTATTCAATGGCTGTTGACGTCTAAGGATAATTTCTATCCCTTTCAAATGAACATTTGAGAATATTAAACACAGTGGACATGGAAAGACAAGCACTTGCTAAACCGTTTATTATTTATACGTAAAGGGTTGTTTAACGTGACTGCATTTCAGTAACAGAGCAAGGCTCCTGCGCACCATAAATTGTCTACCATAAATAGGTTCACTGCGTTCCTCCAAAGATTCGACCACCGCAGAACAGGTTTGGCCGCTCCGCTTTACACCATAACCTTCAATCACTCCAACCATGAGAGGGTACTGTCAAATGTACGCAATTTTTGTCGTCGAATTTGCTGTGGAATTTTCCACGGCAAAAAGCTTTGCGAAAAAAATGCAGTTTATCAAAACACAGCTCGTTTTAACGGTTTTGTGAGACCTTTTATCAAGAGACATTCATTTTTGTCGTTAGCTTATATGATGCTGATTCATCCTGGCCTGGAATTTATTTCAGCTTTTCTTAATGTACTTTAGGTAGGTGGTTCTCTTCAGATGTGTCCTTTGCAGCTCCCAATGGAGTTTGAATTATAAAAATCAGTTATGGTTCAAAATCTTCATTGTGGGTTTAACTGGTAGGCCTCCCTTTATAAATTGCTTTCGTTGCCACATTGGTGTAGCGATAGGCAGCGTATTGTACAACCGACCTCTTGCATCAGCGTCTATGATAAGATTTATTTTTTGTTTTCTGCAATATTTTTGTTGTTGTTTTGAGACTAACTGAACCATTACATTTGCGTGCCCTTGCGGTGTCTCGCTCTCAATTCCGAGCTAGCCATTCGTACTTCAAACTTAATCTTAAGCCAGTGTCATCTAGGTTTGTTATCAATTCTTGAGAACATTGGGGGAGAATTAAACCAGAGTTTTAGAATTAGCTCTCATTGTGAACGATTGAGATATTCTTTAATTTCAAGCCGATTTAAATGTTTTTTCGCTTGAATTTTTTTTAATTTACATCATGTGACCGAAGAACTTCTTCATAATTGTTACATTTTTTTTATTAATTTTCGTTCAGTAAATCAAACTTACATGCACGAAATTTTAATTTTAAGTCTTCAAGTAAAAGCAATCTTTTTATCTTCTGTTGGCAGTTTCGTGGCCCAGAAAACCTAAGGTTGGCACAGCAGGACTCATGAAAAGATGCCAACCCTAAGGATTAAATCCTTAAAAAATGCTGTTAAGAAATCCTATTTTGGTCTCACAACCTCTGAAATCAGCGCCAATGTCCGCTCCTGTAATTGCGTTACTTTCGAATCTAGTGGCATCCCTAGTGAAATTGGTGAGAAAACAATGCATTTTATGACTTGGAAAATCGCATTCGCGTGAGCGATTTGTTGGCCGAAATCGAAATGGAATACAGACTATTTTACTTAGGCAAATATGAATAGGTTGCCTAAACCTGAATTTTAACCGATATTGATTTGTCCACATCGTGAAGACCATTCATTATTTTGGCCACCGAGTGCGGCAATGATAGGTCGAAAAGAATAAGATTACAGTGCTACATGGTGGTGATGGTTTTGTTAGGATTTCTTATTGTGTTGATTTGACGAATTTGAATGGTGAAGCATAGTAGTATGCAAATAAAAATAGCAATGCTCCGTGTTAGACGATGATTTTGTATTTCTCATGCCTTCAAGGGACATAGGATAGGCAATAGGGTTGAGTTAGTTAGGGTTGTCTATTGTATGCCATTGAGACTTTGGTTACTCCAGCTCTAGATAGGCTTTCGAGATATGACTTTCGAGTCCACTTTACTTCCTTCAATTTTCAAGCACTCTTCTCAACCTCTTTTTTTGTCATTTGTTCCTCTTCAGTCTTAATTTGCTGTTCCTTCACGCACGGATTCTCGGTGGAAGCCCGCCTGTGCACCGCAGCCCCGCCTGCTGTAGTCCTTACCATGGTCTGTTCTGTTTTGGTGCGACATTGTCCAAGTCACTGAAGCGCTGCAGTGTATTACTCGTATTTCTCATTTGGGAATTTGACGAATATGTGTGAAGTACAGTCGCAAGTCGGTATTACCCCCATACATGCTAGTTATCGTGAGTCATAAATAAATTTCATCATTCCGGATCTGTACAATCATAAAAGTCCAGTAACAATTTTGAAATGAGCAAATGTCAATGCGCAAGTCAAGGCTACAGTACTTACAAGGTTGATCTTGACGTCTGCTTCACTCGCATCCCAGAAGGTCTTCCCTTTTGCCTCATCATGATGCACATTTAGCTCGTGTGCCTTATCATCCATTATCAAGGCTTACCATTATCAAGGCTTACCATTATCAAGGCTTACCATACTAAAATGACAATCTATGAAATGTGTTCGATTCGAATAGAAATGGCAGGGATTTTCCCATTCGTACGCTCGCCAGGGTCCGCAGACTAACTTGAAAACATGCCCAATCTTAACGAATATGGTTTAATAACTCTTAATGTATCTAAATAACGCAAGTGATAAGCCTTGAACAGCTGTTCAAACTACCCAACGAATTATGAAAATAAATGAATAGATGTTTAATATTGTTCGGTATTGTTTATTCAAATATTAAAGAGAATAAATTTGGTTAGCGTCATCCGAAACAGTCTCATTTGGCATTTTTATCATAACTATTCTTCAATTAGTCCGCTGCTGCACTCAACAGGACCCTTCCTTCATTGAGTAACACGTGTTCTCATCTCTGAGTTGTTCGTAGACGCATTGAACTCATTTTTTGTTCGTTGACTCAAGATTTAAAGGGATGGAGGTTGTGTTCTAAAGATTTTGTGTATTCTTCTCATGGACCCATAAAGAGTAGTGTGGCGCAGAAGCAGCGAGGGGCGCAGGAGTAGCGAGGGGCGCAGGAGTAGCNCGAGGGGCGCGGGAGCAGCGAGGGGCGCGGGAGCAGCGAGGGGCGCGGGAGTAGCGAGGGGCGCAGGAGTAGCGAGGGGCGCAGGAGTAGCGCGGCGCCTACGATTCCATTCAACACTCGCTTCACACTCCAACCAAGTACGACTCGTCATTTGTTTCTCACGAAAATCCCCTCGTGTGCTTGTATCCCACCTTGCATGCAATAAACGCGCTTAAAACGATTTTCATAAACCTGTTTTGTTTAAGGAATTATCTAGACCCTTCTATCAGGGGAGTACAAGATAGACTATACAGTTAAGTTCGTCTTCCCTACGCTATGGGGTTGTCGACCCTAGGAAGGAGCTGTTAGATTACCTCCGCTAAAGATAGGTCTTTGGGACTTCTGTCTTTCGTGCCCAATTTACTTCTTTCAGTTTTCAAAACTTCTTTGTTGTCTCTTTTTTATCTCTTATTCCTCTTCCTTGTTAACTTGCTGTTTCTATGTATAGTGAATCCGGTGTGGTGATACACTTGTGCATAGATTCCACGTTTCCTAAGGTCCATACTAAATGGTCCCTTCTTCTTTTTGCTCTTTGAATCACCTTTCATGTGGATAGGGAGTTTTAAATTAACTAATAAATAATTATATATAATTAATTAATCAATCATTTAGTCTCTCGGTATTTTAAATTGGCTTCTCCAGTTAAAGATTCATCGTCTTACAGATATTCCTTATGTAGAAAACTTCTCTCCTGGCGTGCCTGTCTTCAATAATAAAATGCAAATATCCTACGATATATAAAAAACTTAAAATATGTCTATTTCATTCGGATTGAAGAGTAATCTAATGCCATTTGCCATGAATGTAATGGTCATTTTTTACACTCTTTTTAGCAATTACTTCAAATTAACCCACTAACGCCAACGAATCATATAACCTTACCGCATTTAATCGTTATTTTAATCGAAGCAATCAGTTGCTTCGCGAAATCTCTATCGACTTCGTCGAAAACGACTCGAAGAGCTCGTCTGTGACCCACATCGACAATTTATCGGTTTTACCTGCTGATTTTCCCTCAATCTATTTCTGGAAACTAAATTAACTCTACTATTTTAACTTGACGTGATCTAGCAGAAAGTCCCTCCTACCAGCGTTCGAATTTCCCTCGTTTTAACCCTCATAATAAAAGCCCATTCAGATTCAGCTCCTCCGTCTGTAATGCCCCGTGCAAAAGCTCTTCTCACTGATTTTTCAGAATAATATTCGAGTTTAAGACAGGTCCGACCGCTTAGCCAACACATTTTCACCTGTGGCTGCCCTGTGTGTTTTCTAATACCTTCCCTGATGTGCTTGCCGCCTCATGTACCTACATTTTTACCTGTAACGTCTAAATATTTATACGTCTAAAATTAGCATGCGATTATTTTATCGTGAGTATTGTTTCTTGAAATTAGCTTGGTACCTTGCGTACATTTTTCTGGACATGTATTGTGGACTGGACATGTTAGTTATAACACCCCACGTGGGATGTTGTAACTAAATGGCACCCATTTGCGCCGGGAACTGCTTAATGACTTGAAATGTCGAATAGAAGTCTTGGTTATAAAAACACGTTTTTCCCTATTCGTACCACCTAGTTATTCTAATTGAATGTTTTTTCGAATGTTTATTTTCCAAAATTATTACGCACGTTTCCCTAATTCTGCGAGGAATAAAAAAGATTCAAGCATCAAGTCATCGAAATCTAACCTCAAGCGTCGTGGCTCAGTTGCCAGGTCATACACTCTTCAGCATTTTTGTTCCCCTCCCCACCTGAATTAAAGGTCATTATCGACTCGCTCCCCATCTGAATTAAAGGTCATTATCGACTCACTCCCCATCTGAATTAAAGGTCATTATCGACTCCTCTCCCCATCTGGAATTAAGGTCATTATCGACCAGTCTCCCCATCTGAATTTAAGGTCATTATCGACTCCTCTCCCCATCTGAAT